>PVIU01002499.1:67500-170804 GCA_004026605.1 Ondatra zibethicus | reverse complement strand
AAGGGATGGAGAGAGGAAAGAGGAAGGAAGGGATGGAGGGAGGGAAGAGGAAGGAAGGGATGGAGGGAGGGAGGAAAGAGGAAGGAATGGAGGGAGGAAAGAGGAAGGAAGGGAGGGAGGAAAGAGGAAGGAAGGGATGGAGGGAGGGAAGAGGAAGGAAGGGATGGAGGGAGGGAGGAAAGAGGAAGGAAGGAAGGGCTGGAGAGAGGAAAGAGGAAGGAAGGAAGGGATGGAGGGAGGAAAGAGGAAGGAAGGAAGGGATGGAGGGAGGAAAGAGGAAGGAAGTGCTGTGAGTTGGGAAAAACCCTCAATACATGAGGTTTCTCTGTGATCTGTCTGTAGGTGTCACCTTGCCACCCCAGGACCAACTAGCGGGGCTGGTGAATAGACAGACTGATTTCTTGTTGTTTGCTGAGCACCACTGTGTGGGAACTAACTCTTTGTGGATTTGTTGTTCATCTGTTTATTAACCTGAACTTGTCATCTGAAAAACTTATTTTTCCAGTCAAGGTGGCCCCATGCCTCAAACTATGCTTTTTTGAGAGAATATTTTTTCTTGTTTATTCCTTAGCAGTTTTGTGCACATACACAGTGTATCTTGGTCACTGTGTCTGTATTGCTGAGGAGATGCCACAACTGCAAACTCTACGGGACGTTTGTGATGACTCTGCTTGACAACCTTGAGCTGGATCCAGCCGAACAAGAAATCCATCAGCACAACGGCTCAGAACAACAGGAGGTTGCCAGGCAAAGGGTGGACTGGAGCAGCCACGGCCTCTCTAGGTGCAACTGGAGCTTCCAAGTGAGCACTGCACAGACAGCAGCCACAAGGTTATGGGCAGAACGGTCCAGGGCTTGCAGCCTTGTCGAGAGGCCAGTCAACATGCAGCTCGCTGAAGCGTAAAACCAGTGGAAATGTATTCTTAGGTACCTTTCCTCTTTCTAACTAGTGTGCACCTCAGAGTCCCACGGCTATTTTTCCTTGGCTGAGTAAGGGGACTGTCTCATAATAGAGACATCATCCAGGCCTGGAAGAGCAGCAGGTTGTGTCCGATGGCCAGGAGCTGCAGCGTGGCCATGAGTCCTTTGTTGACTCAAACTTGACCTCATCCATAAAACTTAGTTTTTCAAAGGAGGTGTCTCATTTTTTTTTGAAAGAATATTTTTTTATTCACTCTGTGGCTATTTCAGACACATATACAGTGTGTCTTGATCATACCAACATCTAACTTCCCACTCTCTGTCCCACTGGACACACCCAACCCTCATGTTCTCCCCCCCCTTTTTAAAAACTATTAGAGTTGTTCACTGAGCTGTTGACTGATTCTTCTTGTTCTTGTGCAGGTCTTGTTGTGCGGCCACTGCTAAGGTGAGTTTGTGCCCACTCTTTTTGAGTGTGGCTATTAATCCTCAGTGTCGATTTGACTGGATTTGGAATCATCCAGTCACATCTCTGGACATGTCTGTGAGGGCATTTTTCTGGTGAAGTTTAACTGAGGAGGAAAGTTTTACCCTGAATGAGGTATAATAATTTCATGGGCTGGACACTTGAACTAAATAAAAAAGAAGAAAGCCAGTTAAATTCCAGAACTTCCCTACCCCCGCCCCTTCTCCCTTCCCTCCTCCCTGTCCGTGGTCTTCCCAGATGTGAGGGGTCTAAGTACTTGCTTCTACTGCCATCAGTTACCACCAAGCCTTCCCACTGTGGTGGGCTGTGCCCTCTTGAACCACGAATCAAAATAAAACTGTTGTCCCTTAAATTGTTTGTTGTCAGGTATCTGTTCAGAGCAAGGAGAAAGGTAACTGATAAATTGAGCTAAAGGACAAAGCAATGGTTCAGTTGATAAAGTACTGGCCACACAAATGTGAGGACCTTCATTCAGATTCCCAGCATTCACAGGAAAAGCTGACCACAATGACACCCCTGACACACACACACACACACACACACACACACACACACACACACACACACACACACACTTAAAAAGAAGCTTCTTTCTAGAAGAAAGATTTTTTTTAAGTAAATACATCATTAGGTATAGAGTATTACTTAGTCCATGCAACTTAATGCCATAGAACATCAGAGTTAGGAAAATCTTGGCTGTCCTCTGCCCTTCAAAGTATCTCGCTTCACATACGTTGACCTTAAAAACCCCTCTGTAGAAGAATCTCTGCATCTGCTCTTTGTAAAGTCTTGGTTTTATAGTTGTAAGAAAGAGGTCAGGCTGGGTGGTGGTGGTGGTGCACGTCTTTAATCCCAGCACTCAGGAAGCAGAGGTAGGTGGATCTCTGTGAATTTGAAGCCAGCCTGGTCTACAGAGTGAGTTCTAGGACAGCCAAGGCTACACAGGGAAACCTTGTCTTGAAAAAAAAAAGAAATAAAGAAAGAAAAGAAAAAAGAAGGAAGAAAGAAAGATAAAAAGGGGCTCAGAGTCTCCTTACTAAAAAATATAAAGGAGATCAGTGAGTGTGAAGTGCAGAGTCAGGAACGTGGGGTGTGTGAGACAGGGCAGAAGCCCACTCCCACTGCAGCAACAAGAAGGGGAAGGCAGCAGACACTCGCAGTGAACTTGGGCTTCCTGTGAGAGCAGAGTCCCCTCACTGAATGATTTAGGAGAAATATCTGTTCCTCCAGGTACTTCCATGCCCCTATCTTGCTGGTCATTTTAGTCAGAAATGAACCTCCCTAGGCCTCAGTTTCCTCTTTTGTAAACAGAGAACTGGTTTCTGAGACCTTCCAGTTCCAACATTTTATGATCTATGTTTAAAACTTCAATGACATTGTTCAGCCTGCTGTCCAGAGTGTGACCCACCAACTTTCATAAAAACAATCATCATTAGCCTATGCTAATTGGTCAATAAAACCATCACAATTTTATAGCATGAAACTTGGGACCTGCTGACATTAACACAATTGATGTGCCAAGTGGAAGTTCAGCATCACAGATAAAAATAGCTGACTGGGAACTCGGGAGTCTTACTCAAAGTGACACAGGCTCAGACGTCCTGTGATTGAAATAAGAACAGTTAATGGGAAACTGACCCACATATAAAATAGTCTCATGGTTGGAAGAGCACAGGACAACCAACTTCAGAGTGGAGGATTCCTAGGATTGGGAATGATACAGAAAAAAATTCAGAGGGGTGGCTTAATTACTAAGTCACATTTCTGTCCCATTCACAGGCCATAGCCATCTCCAGATGGGGACCAGGCCACCTATGGTCAGTGAGTCAGGACTGGAGCCTCAAGTTTAGTGAGCTTATTAGTTTTTCTACTCCTTACACCTAGGATCGCGACTCATTTCTTTTTTTACTCTCTACTTTCTCCTTGAACTTGACAGGATTCTGTTGCTATTTTAGGCTTACCTTTGAGATCTCCCCCTCTTTTGTCACTCTGTTGAAAGTAAAATAGAGGCTATCTAATCTTACCATCTACTAGATGCCAAGTGATGGCTGTCCTTTACTAAAGGATAGGCGGGATGAGAACTTTTACTTGTTCTGTCCTTATTACTGGTACCCAGGGAGTTTAAATCACTGGCCACAGACATGTCATTTGCTGATAGTTGGTGGAGTCAGGTTCAAGCCCAGGTCTGCTTGCTTCTGAAGCCCTTACTCTACCATCTAGAGCTCCTCTGGGGTAGGTCTGCCCTGGAGTCACAGAAGGAAGAATGAGAAAGTGATCTAGGAAGTTATCAGTGATAAGAGACTAAATGTAAGCAAGAGAAGGAGGAGACAGAGCTACAAAGTGAGTTTGGGTGGAAAGCAAAAAGATGGTACCAAAAATCAAAAAACAAAAACAAAAACAAAACAAAACATTAAGAGACAGGCAACTTGTTTAGAGGTTACAGAAATAAAAGGAGTCAAACATATTGCATATAAAAGCAGAGAGCTTGAGAAGCCAAATGGAGGACATTTGAGAGAGAAGAGGCTTTTGGCACAGAGCACAGGAAGAGGAGTCCATTACAACGCTGTAGGTGGCTGCACAGGAGGAGACCTTGAAGGTCAGCCACCCAGCTTCCATCATCCCGAGCCATCTATGCCAAGAAGGCCTCCAGACCAGTGCAGAAACCCAGCTGGCAAGAGTTGCATAGCATTAGATGTAGACCCGCCATCACAGCTGCCTAGCTTAAAAATAAAGGACACGAGGTAGAACTGTAACCTACACCAGAGCCATCTTCTCCCATGCAAACAGCAAGCATGCTACTACAGTGTTTAAAATGCATGCCTCAAAAGTCAAATGATTTCACAGTGTATTACAAGGAAGTTCTGCTTTTTAAGAAACCTTGCTGTACAAAGGCATGGTCGCATCAAACGTAGTTTCAGAAGAAAGTATTCTGTAGGTTTTTTTCATTTCCAAAATTCAACTTAGCAATGAGTTCGCACTGTTTTCTCACTCATACTGCAGATTTGCAAGTATGCAGTCATAGGGCACACAGCATGCACAGCCTTGTGGTAATCGGCCTGTGCAACTGGCTGTGTTCTTCTCAGCTCCACAAAGGAGGAGTTATTCTTGATACTGTGATATTCATAGTTGGGAATAGTTCAGAAGAATGTTAGGAAGTTAAATAAAGATATGATGACTTATAAAGCCCATATCTATTAACACTCCTGTTGGAAGACACGACACAGTGTTGCGTGTATATTCTAGATGCTTGATTAGCAATACATAACAGTATTAATATTCTAATGTGGGATAAGATCATCTTCCCAGGCACACACTAAGCAAAACCCCTAATATGTGAAACACACCAGTGAAGGCCGCTGGTTTCCCACAGTAGGAAGACTGAACCTGGTTCTGGTCACTCTGCATGTTGTGGTATTGCTTTCACTTAACTTTTCCATGGCTCGTGTTCCTCCTCTATAACTCTGTCTCAGCCCGTTTCCCAAGAGTCCCCAATTTCCACTTCTTCCTCCCTGGAGACTCACACCCTTACCTGTCTCCTTCCTGCCATCCTCTTCTGCACCTGCCACTTTCTGTGCCATGCACACCTTTTCTTGCCTCTCTGCCCACACGGTTCCTGTTGCGCTTCAGATCTCAGTTCACTCATCATTTCCTCAGAGAAGCTTCAATGGGCAGCTTCAATCCAGAAAAAGCAAATCACAGCTTTCCTTTATAGATCACAGTTCACTGTACTGAGCACGGATGCAGACTTATTTGCATTTGGGTAAGGCTCTTTAATTGTTATTTACCTCCTCCACAGGACGATAACCCCCCAAGAAGAGACAGTGCGTCTGCTCATTCTCCTCACTGTACTCCAGGAATTATAACAAAGTGGGCATTTTATCCACATACAATGAGTGAAGTTGATATAAGATGGGATGACAGTCACGTGATGGTGAGGACAGAATGGCTTACTGCCATCAGCACAGCCTCCTCTCTGTGATGCAATGCATGGCCTTAGTTACAAGCATATATAATCTCAAATTATAAACACTGACTTTCAAAATATTTCTCCTCCCAGCTGCCCTCGGCCCACCACTGCTCTCCCGGCCACCATGTCCCCTGAGCTGTACTCTTCATGCACAGGGGATTGTCAGCCTCCAGGCTTCTCCGCTGCCCCAGAGAGCATCTGCCCTTCTTCCCACTTAGTCTCTTTCCTCCAGGATCTAGTGCAGCAAACTTTAAACTGTTTTCTTTATAAAACTGACCCTGTTTTAGTATCTTAAAAAAATAAAAACAACTGTTTTCCTACCCCCCCCCCTTTATTTTTTTTGCCTTTTTGCTTTTCCTCGTTCTTTGGTTTTTCTATTTGCTTTATTTTTCTGGTCGTTATATTTATGAACCAACATGGATCTTAATAGCGACTGAAAAAAATAGTGACTGATACACACAAGAGCACTGTTCGAACCAGCGAGAAGGGAGATAGAGTTAGATGCAGTAAAGAAACAGCCACCAGCCTGCAAAGTCCTTGAATATACCTAATGGCCTTCCCCACAGTACCCCCCAAGTCTACCCCATCAATATTCCCTCATCAATCTAGTTCTGCAAGAGGTACTCAGGGTTAGTGAACGAGCTGACAGAGCTGATAGATCCAAGTCTTGGATGCAATGTTTTTTTTTTCTTTCTCTATAGCAGTTGTCTGTGTTTCTTCTTTCTTTCTTTCTTCCTTCCTTCCTTCCTTCCTTCCTTCCTTCCTTTCTTTCTTTCTTTCTTTCTTTCTTTCTTTCTTTCTTTCTTTCTTTCTTTCTTTCTTTCTGGATGCAGTGTTTAATTGTGTGTAGGCAGCAACGCTGTATGTCGTTCCTTTCATTCTAGATGCACAGCATCTTAGCTATGAAGACTGCCGATTGTAAAATTATAAACCAGATTTGTCATGCCTTTCTATCGAAAGCTATCTTCTGAGCTCTGTTGTAACTTTAACTTTCTTTTCTGAGAAGTTGGAACCAACTTAGTAGTCACAGAGAAGGTTCACTGGAGGAAAGGTCAACCTTTAAAAGAGTCTTGCTAATGACCTGGAAGAGTCAGGCCTTTAGTATAGGATCTATCCAGATCTCCCTAATATTTGTCCTGTGATCCACACTGAGTAAGTTTCCTGCGATGCTGCAGCCACAGTCACAAGCAGAAACAATACAACTCAAGAGACCTTCTCCACCACTCTGTTATGCTTGGATTCTCTATCTACCTGTGTCTCCAGAAGGCTGAGGCTCTCCACTCCCTCACTGTAGCTCCTCATCATCCAGTCCTCCAAGGGGCCTGCAGTCAGACAGGAAAAACAGTTCCAACAGAGGCAATGCATCTTTGGAGCATGTGCTACACCATCGCAAGACAGCCACACCGCTCACAAGCAAGAAACACCATCTCCACATAGAGGTGAGAAGACTCAAATGAGACGACAGAGCCTGGGGAGCTGGAGTCTATGTCTTTGACAGCTTTTTCTTCTAAGTTCCTGGGTGTCCTAGACCTTGATATGTGTCTGGATTCCTCATCTAGGGGTCCGCTCAAGGCCCAAAGGACAAGTGTGAGATGCATATGGAAGGGAAACCAAAATGAAGCCTAAAGAAAAACAATTAACATCTAGAAGGAAGCAGAAGAAAAAGAGTATAAAAATGGCCTGGAGGTGGGACGTCAGGAAACGGAGAACGCAGAAATCTCCAGGAGAAAGAATTAGGATGAGGGCGGGGTATTGAAGAAGATTGGTGCTCCACAATGCATACCTCAATGTCACACATCAGGGCAATGGGAACACCCAAAGAAAGGAGCCTTCCAGACCCTCCAGGAAGGGGGCAGCTACTTGCAGAGCCTTCAGGCTGAGAACTTCATGCAGCAGGTGGAGCTCTGAGCTGTTATGTAAATGAACCAAGGCCAATCTTAAATGCACGGGAGAGATTTGCTTGTTAAGGGGTCCCTGAGAGGAACGAAGGGATTCAAGATGACTGAATAATCAGCCACCCTCAACCATCCTGTCTGCAAGCTGGTTCTCACAAAGCATGTCGTCTAGAAGTGGGACAGCCCCGTTGACCCTGGCCGATATCTTATCAGCCCACCCCAGATTCTATGAGCAGCGAACCACTGATTATTGTCACTGATGGCTGTGGTGTCCTATTTGCAGCAGCCTCTGGGGAGGAAGAGCCACAGTCTTCTTCAGAAACTCATTTCAAGTCCTAAACTCCTTCTAGCCCGAGACTCCTCCTTTGTCCTCGATCGCATCCTCTTCACTGAAGATGAGAAAAGGTCCCCCACCCCTAATGTCCCCTTGTGGGATGTAAATCCACTGTGACTTCATATTCTGCCTTTTGTCCCCCCTCCTAGATGTCCCCAGATCTTTTCTCTGAGAGTGGAGAGCGTCCAGCCAGAGAACAAAGCACTGTTACTGAGAATGACCTCAGCAGACTCCTGGATGGGGTCCCAGCCCTATCTCATCAGAGTCCATTTGGCCTTTTGACCTGACCACCCTGAGCCACACTCTGAAACAGTATGCATAAGGAGGACAGGAGCACTGGCGACCACCTTGGCAGTCCTCAAGATTAAAGCACACTGTGCACAAGCTGAATATCCTTTATCTGAAATGCTTGGGAGCAGGAGTAGTTCATGCCGCATTTGTATGAGAGAGGGGGAGCAGGGAGAGATATTTGGATTATTTGCATGAATACAATGACATATCTTCAAAATTCATTTATGTCTCCTATTACCTTATGTGTATAATCTTAAGGCATTTCTTTTTACCATTTTTTAAAGATAGTTTTGCTCATGTAGCAAATTTTTATGGTATAGGATTTTCCACCTGTGGCACCATGCTAGCACCAAGAAAGTTTTGGATTTGGGAACATTTTGGGTCTCAGATTTTCAGGTTAGAAATTGCCAGCCTTTATTTGTTTGTTTGTTTGTTTGTTTATTTGAGACAGAGCTTCTCTGTGTATCTTTTACTGTCCTGGAACTCACTATGTAGACCAGGCTGGCCTCAAACTCACAGAGATCCTCCTGTCTCTGCCTTCTGAGTGCTGGGATTAAAGGCGTGTGCCACCACTGCCCCGCTGATTGTCAACTTTTGTGTGACACCTGGCCCATATTTATGATTACCACTTGACAATTCTTGCCCTCTATACACTACAGCAATGTCCTTTGTGTGGTTAAATTTAAATCATGTTGACAAAAGTCCACTGTGACCCACAACACTAAGCACAATATAATTCAGGAAATGATAATGCTGTATCCGACATGGTCATCTCCTCAAAGTGCTTAGAGTTGACTTGGCAGGAACACACTGGCTTGTGCATGCACACCTTGCCATATCTCTGCATCAGTGTGGCCAACCAAGTTGTGCAAAGGAAGGAAGCAGGTCCCAAACCAGGGTCCTTCCCTCCAGGCCTCTGAGATCTTGTGAAGTCTCTAGATGATGCCCCAGGAAGGTTTACCTGGAGGGCGATTAGATTACTTACTGAGGCAGGGGAGGAGGAGGGGCCTAAGGTTGCCTGGCCACACCCCCTGTTCTGACCCCTGTACTGCACGTGTATTCTAATCATCCCATTCTCTTCTTAGGAAACACCGCGAAGCGTTGTTCCTGGACACTGTCCAGTGTCCTCCCAGTGCCCTCCACCCCAAGACTGAAGAACTCATTTTCCAGCTCACCCACCTCTCTGGAGCTAACTGTGCTTGGATGAAGAAGCTCAGTTCATCCATGCCTGAGCATCACTTCCACCGAGCCACTGACAAGCTCTGTTTAAAGCCTTGGTTGGCTCTGTTGCCTCAAGTCAGAGGAACTGTGCAGAGTCACCCCGGGCTCAGGACCCTGCAGGCCCACCCTCCATGGCTGCTCAGCTTCTCTCTCTCCCTATCCCTGCCCTCTTCCCTTCTCCCACAGGTATCACCCAGAAACACTCCACAAGAAACTTTTGCATGTTCACTTCCCTCTGGACACAGCAGAGCTTTCGGTGGTTAAGAAACTTTTCCTACACTGCACAGCTTCGAAGTGACAGGGCTCAGACCCGGGTTCCCATGCTAATAGCATCATTATTTTGGTGCACAGGTCAAAAGCCCCATTATTCTTAGCAACTACCTGAAATCTAAAGCTCTCCAAAGAGAAGAATGTGTGCTTTAGGACAGTAAAAACCCAAATAAGGCCAAGTCTTGTATTTGAGCGTGGAGTGGGTACCCCCACAGGTCTTCCGGTAGAACTGTCAAGCGTAGGAGGACCCAGCTGGACGGCCTCCAGCAGAAGTCCAAGGACTAGGTCTCCAGTGCCCACCTCACCACTCCCTACACCTGTGACTTTGAATAACCAACGCAACACCTCTGCCTCAGCTGCAGTTTCCCCATCCTTAAATGGGAATGATGGTTCTGCTTCAAAATTGCTTAGAAATGAAAAGGCATGATACATATTTTAAAGACTATTTTAGAGTGTACGAATGTGTTTAGTTCAATGGGAATACAGACCTTGGAGAAATCACATAAAATGCAGTTTACCCAGAATCCCAAGGCCAATTCCATCAGCTTCTCAGTTTGGCTTCCTAGATGGGCAATGCTGCCAAGAGCACGAGGAAGGGCATAGGTTTCTGACGCGTACAGAGGCCTGGGTATCAGAGACCCAAGCCACAGCCGCTGTTTCCCAAAGCTGAGCACTAATTTCATAAGCACCTTCCTCTGTCTGGGTATGGGATCCTATTGATTGAGATGGGGATGTTGGGTTGGTTGTGCCTTCTCAGGTGTATGCAATCTATGGTACCTGATGCTGCCTAGAGACAGTGTTCCTCTTCTAACCCACTGGTGCTTGTAATATTGAGTTGGAAGTGTCACCCCAGCCCCTGGTCTGGGGATTGCCCCGGTCTGGACTCCAATTCCCAGTCTGCCAAATGCTTGGACTCCAATTCCCAGCCTGCCAAGCGCTGACCCCTCCCCAGGGAGGGTCAGGACCACTCCCACAGGGTATTTAGGCTCACAGAGGAAAAAGGAACCCGTGGTCCTTGGGATTTGTGTGGGCTCCTCTCCCTGCCATACTGTCCCCATCCACCTGGGAGTGTGGTATTTATTAAAAGTGCTAATTTTGATTCGGTCTAATCTGGTTTGATTGGAGTTCTTTGTGCCGGCGGAGAGGCTCTTTTTAAGGATTATTTTTAACGGTGCTCACCAACCTGCCACCTCCATCCTCTGTACTGGGAAGATGAGCTCCTTGAAGTCCAGGGATGAGGGCTGGAGAGATGGCTCAGGGGTTAAGACTACTGACTGCTCTTCCAGAGGACCCAGGTTCAATCCCAGCACCTATCTGATTTCTCACAGCTGTCTGTAACTCTAATGCTTGGGGATCTGAAGCCTCTGTGGGTACCAAACACACGAATGGTACATAGACTCACGTACAGGGAAAACACCCATGTACGTAAAATAAAGATTCGAAAATGATTATTAGGAAAAAAGAGCAATAAGGATGGCAAGAAAGTCTGCCTTGCAAACACATGACCACCCAGAGTGACTGGTGTGCTTAGGTGACAATAAACCACCACTGGTGACTCTTCTGCATCACAAGGACTGCTCACCTGAAAATCAGGTCCCACCAGGAAGGTCTCAATGACAGAAAACCAAATGAATCCCACACGCCAGCTGACCTTGTGTTTCTATCAGCGCCCATGTATTCAGCTATCCGTGTTCTACAGTAAGTCAAACACAATTAAGGGGGACCGCGTGCGAAGGGGGCTGTGACAAGAAGAGTTGAGTGAAGACACAGCAAAGCTAAATAGACTGGGAGGTGGGGGAGGGGGAGGGGAGGAGAAGAGGGAGGGGAAACAGAGGTTGAGATATAAAATAAATAAAAAATTTAATTCATTAATGATAATAGAGGCACATAGACCCATTATTTGGTAATTTACAAGGTTGAAGACTAGGGTTGGGGCTACAGTCTAGCGATAGAGAATTTATCTTACATGTACAAAGCCCTATACACATGTACATGTACAAAGTCCAGCACTGAAAATAAACCAGTTAATGACTAACACATTCTGCCCAGACCAAGCCCTGCCACCTCAACTACCATGCAGTTTGGCACATGGGACAATAGGAATAGAGGCAGGTGTGACTGTCATCTTGGAAGGGTATTCAGTGTACTCTTATTGTAAAAGACAGATATGCTACCCAAAGAACGAGAGTGAGTTCGCAGGCTGGGGGATGTTTTCACAGCCAAATCTTGTTGGAAACACGCTGCAGTTTAGAGGGATTGCTTTCACTTGGAAAGGGCTTTTATTGTGGTGGGGAGACACACAGAGTATTAATAATGCTGGAGAGAACTGAAAGAGCCTTAATTTTATTTATCCCTCACTCAGTCATCCTTGTTAAGTACATGTTACACGCTGCTCACTTGATAGCCAACCAAAACTGTGCAAATCCCCTTGTGTCGTTACAAATACTCTGTAAGGAAAGCAAGTAGAAAATGATGGTGGTGCAATAAAAGAACTTCTGGAGGCATCACAATCCCTGACTTCAAACTATACTACAGAGCTACAGTACTGAAAACAGCCTGGTATTGGCATAAAAACAGATAGGAGGACCAATGGAACCGAATAGAAGACCCGGATATCAATCCACACATCTTCGAACACCTGATCTTTGATAAAGAAGCAAAAAATATGAAATGGAAAAAAGAAAGCATATTTTACAAGTGGTGCTGGCATAACTGGATATCAATATGCAGAAAAATGAAAATAGTCTCATATCTATCACCATGCACAAAACTCAAGTCCAAATGGATCAAAGACCTCAACGTAAAGCCAGCTACACTGAACCTGATAGAAGAGAAAGTGGGAAGTACACTTGAACGCATTGGCACAGGGAACCACTTCCTAAATAGAACCCCAGCAGCACAGACACTGAGAGAAACAATTAATAAATGGGGCCTCCTGAAACTGAAAAGCTTCTATAAAGCAAAGGACATGGTCAACAAGATAGAACGACAGCCTACAGAATGGGAAAAGATCTTCACTAACCCCACATCAGACAGAGGTCTGATCTCCAAAATATACAAAGAACTCAAGAAATTGGACCCCAATAGATCACATAATCCAATAAAAAAATGGAGTACAGACCTAAACAGAGAACTCTCAACAGAGGAATCTAAAATGGCTGAAAGACACTTAAGGAAATGTTCAACATCCTTAGTCATCAGAGAAGTACAAATCAAAACAACTCTGAGATTCCATCTTACACCTGTAAGAATGGCCAAGATCAAAAATATTGATGACAACTTATGCTGGAGAGGTTGTGGGGAAAAGGGAACACTTCTGCATTGCTGGTGGGAATGCAAGCTGGTACAATCCCTTTGGATGTCAGTGTGGCGATCTTTCAGAAAATTAGGAAACAACCTTCCTCAAGACCCAGTAATATCACTTTTGGGTATATCCAAAGGATGCTCAATCGTGCCACAAGGACATGTGCTCAACTATGTTCATAGCAGCTTTTTTTGTCACAGCCAGAACCTGGAAACAACCTAAATGGCCCTTGACCAAAGAATGGATAAGGAAAATGTGGTACATTTATACAATGGAGTACTACACAGCAGAAAAAAATAATGACATCTTGAATTTTGCAAGAAAATGGATGGAGCTAGAAAACATTATTTTGAGTGAGGTAACCCAGACCCAGAAAGACAATAATCACATGTACTCACTCATAGGTGGTTTTTAAACATAAAGCAAAGAAAACCAGCCTACAAACCACAATCCCAGAGATCTTAGATAACAATGAGGAACCTAAGAGAGACATATATAGATCTCATCTGCATGGGAAGGAGAAAGTAGAAAAAGACAAGATCTCCTGAGTAAATTGGGAGCATGGGGACCTTGGGGGAGGATTGAATGGGAGAGGGGAGAGGCAGGGAGGGGAGCAGAGAAAAATGTTGAGCTCAATAAATATCAATAAAATGAAAAAAGAAAACAATGATGCTGAGCAAAATAAACCAGTGTCACAAAGACAAAGTTTGCATGTTTTCTCTCATATGCAGAACCTAGATTTTTTTTTAAGATACATGAAAGTAGATGATGAATTATTTAAGGAAATAAAGGGGACCAGTAGGGTTGAGGCTAGGTTACAGGTGGGGGCAGAGAAGACAACGGGAAGGAGTATAATCAAAGGGCATCGTGTGTGTGTGTGTGTGTGATTGTGTGTGTGTGTGTATGTGTGTGTGTGTAAATGTCATGACGAACTCCATAATTTTGTGTAGCAAATACACACTAAAGCAAAGGCTTGTATAAATCTATTCTGCAAGATTAAAAAGGAAAAAGAAAATGATAATAAGTAATTTTTGTTATCAACTTCTAAAGCACCTTTGGTGTAGACCTTATGATCATAGGGGCTCTGGGCGTTCGGTATCACCTATGCTGTTCCTGCTGCCGGCAGCAGAGCCCTGAGCCACTGCCAAAACAACCCGGTCAGATATGGAAGCCCAAAGTCATTATTGGTGTCGGGCCTAACTTTGTAATCCAGAAATGCCAATGGGATGTAGTGATATTTCATTTGCATTTTAATAAACAAAGCTTGCCTGAAGATCAGAGAGTAAAACAGTCCCACTGGTCAGCCTTACAGACCAGACACACACCTTTAATCCCAATAGCCACACCAGTTTGCTATAGAAACTGGGCGGTGCATGCCTTTAATCCCAGTCCTAGAGAATATAAGACAGGAGGAGACATCTCTCAGACTCAGTCTCATTCTGAGTTTCCTGGAGGCAGGATTGCCATTTCAGACTGAAGTAGAGCTAAGAGCCAGTGGCCAACTGTTTTGTTTTTCTGACCTTCAGGTTGAACCCTAATTTATGTCTCTGGGTTTTTATTAATTGTGCTACAAGGACACAACTCATGTGGCATTGGCTGGAGCGTTTGTGTTGAGACTTGGTCTAGGGCTCACCTGGTTCTACGGGGAAGAGTGTGAGCTCTGGAGGCATTGCTCAGCTTCCTGGTTTCTCCCTCTTAAAAGCTACACTCAGGACCCTTCAGGCAAAGCAACCAGAGGGCTCCTAAGAATGTGGTTTCTCTTTTTCAGGCATAGCCCAACTGAAGTACTGAAGGCTCATTTCAGCAGAGCCAGCCAAAGGAGCAACTCCTGCCCTCCTGGCAGACAGCAGATGTCAGGTGTGGAGTAGGCAAAGCAAATGAAGGAAGCGGTGGTGAGTGTGGGGGCCTTGAGGCCACTGAGTTTGGGGTAGTCTTGTCCCATGGATCCCTTCTCCTAGGCCTAGAAGAGCCGGTCCCTGACACTGGGCTGTGACTCACCGCAGAAGTTGCAGTTCCCTGTAAGTTAGCTCCAGGGACTGCTGCACTCGGGCGCCTCGCCTCACGTCTGGGTAATTAGCCAGCAGTTGTTCCTGCTTTGTGGAACATGGACCCCGCAGCCCTGGGAGGTCCTGTGGGGACCTTTTCAGTCTGATTGGCAGACAATTGGCAGGCAGGCACAGCTTCTGCAATGCTTGACTGAAGGGATGGAGGATAATCCAATTTATTCTTCCTACCTGAAACTGCACTTGCCATGTCCCTCTGTGCTCCCTTGGGGCACTCCCTAGTATAACTGTAGCCATCCATGCCGAGCAAAGGCCGCGCTATTCTTCTGAGGTGGCTCAGCTCAGCCACGCTGTCCATTGCTATATGAGAATTTGGATCAAATCCTAAAACCTTAGAACTTAAATCCTAGTATGTCTACACTGGAGGAAGTTTTAGCTCTATTGAGGACAATCTCACCATTATGCAAAGAGGACACTCACCGTTGTCGTACCCAAGGACACCCAGCTTGCCAGGATGAGACAAAGATCCTCCCACACTGCTGATCAAATCCCATTCACAGCTGATTCTTCCCCAAATCCTGTTCCCAATCCTTGACAATCTGGATCCACGTCGTCTCCTTGGATAAGGCTTTTCTATTTAAGTAACCATATCTATGCCTTTAATACTTTTGGTTTACGTAGCATCTAATTTTAGGTACTCAAAGAGCCATCAGATGCAAACTCAAAGAATCCTGTTGCTGTCCCTTTCCCCCAAACCTGTCTAATCTTGGCTGGATCCTTTACATTCTGGGTGTGGATCTTTCGGGGACGTTAAATGGAACATCTTTCCCAGCTCATGGACCACAGGGGAAATAGGCACAAGTTAGATATGAAGATAAACAGGCCACCATCAAGCTGACTAATTCCCTCACAGACTCTCAGGGAGTGGACAAGAGAGTGTGTGGTGATCCTTCATCTGTCTTCCTCAGCTCTCTATTCTCAGGAACCATAATCCTTTCCTCTAGAGCTAGTTCAACCCACTTTCAAGGGTACTAGGATTTTGTTCTTCCCAAGGGTCAAGATACTTTGCTTGTCTCTGAAACTGACCTACAAATGCTAATTATATTGTGCCTCTCTGGTGTCACCAACCTCTTAGCTCTGTGAACTGAACAAGCAACTCCAGGTTGCCACATCCAGCATGACCACGGATCCGGGCTAGGGCCGGCAAGGGAATGAAGAAAGGACAGACACACAGGCACGCATACCGAAAATCTGGAGTCAGGTGGGCTGTGTGCACTCTGAAGGAGTGTGACACCGGCTACCACAACAAGCCTTAGCTTCTTCGTTATGTACAGCACAGGCAGCAGACTTGGGTGGGAGGGTGAGCTAGTCTTGGCAGGAGGTCTCTGGAAGTGAGCAGGTTTGGCTTTAAACATCCAGGAGGAGGAAGCTGTTGCCAACTCCTGCATACACTGCCAAATTTACACTTAGACCAGAGGAAGACTTTGCCAGTTTCTCATGGGTTGGGGGCCTTGATCCTTGACATGGCTATGCTCACGCCAACAATAGACATTCACTCATAACTTCGTCCACTCAAGGCTCCCTCAGCCCCTGCCACCGGGTCTCAGTGCTCAGCGGATAATCACCAGACACACATCTGGCTGATGGCCCTAGAGACCATACTCTTTTTTATACTCTGAGTAGCCCCGGATGAGAACTGAGCCAGCACCACTATGTTCCACCAGCAATGTCTCCATCAGCAATCTGGGCATTCCGAATCTCTAAGATACGGAAGCCAGTTTCTGACATCGAAGTCTCCTTCCTGCTCCAGCTGAGATGCCACTGTTGCTTCCTCTTCGAATCCCTCCTCTCTTGTTACACGTATCCACATTTTCCTCACTCCTTCTAAATGCTGTCTAGAAAAGGAGGGAGTTGATCTGGACGGCAGCGCGTCCTGTTAATTCACTGTCTTTTCAGTCGGTCGATTTATTTATTTTTTTCCTCTTTCTAGGATATGATAAGGCATGGCTGGCACTATTGCTTAATGAATGAACACTGCACACTGAAGTGAATGGCGGAATGCTGTGGAATGGGATTGACCAGGGGAAGTAGGCAGTAGTAGGAACAGGCAGAGTACTGGGAAAACAGCAGAGGAAAAATCTCCTTCCCTAGAAGGGTGACTTGGGGCAGGACACGACAGGGCAGGGCAGGGCAGAGCAGGAGGGAGCAGAAGGACATCAGACGACAATGAGGAAGGCCAGCAAAGTCAGATACAATGATGGCTGTGCCTCTTGTTTGGGATTCTGGAGTAGGGTAGAGATAAAAGAGGAAGACTGAAGAGGCAACGCGCCGTCAGGACCTCTAGTCCGTGAGTTTCGAAAGTGGAGTTTTCAGATTACTTGAGTAAATACTCAATACAGAGCCTCAGGGTTCTCACCCGCAAGGAGGAAGGCCACGTGGCACAGTCAGCTCTTGTTAGGAATCAAGACCCAGGCTGTATCGCAGGACTGAGCAGGACTGAGCGTGTGGTTAGCCTGGTCCCTAGGTGGTACAGTGAACACATCTCCATGGGAAGCCCTCTTCGGGACAGCTTCTCTAAGTTTCTGGGCAGGTTGAATGGTCAGTATGGGAGCTCAGCACTGAGGTTCCTAGGAGAATCTTTAAAACCTCAGTCCTAGGGAACACTCTAGGAAGATGAGTGCTCTGTTTCTTCGTTAGGGTAGAATTACATGCACATGTGTGTGTCAGAACTCATGAATGGAGCTCTTCCAGGGCATGCACTATAGTGTACATAATTCGCACCTCAGTAACATTGAGCTAACAAGAAACTGCTTAAACATACAAGCAAGTGGTAACAGGCACTATACTAAAGAATATGAAGTCTGCGTTAGAAAATAGTCTATTTTTCCCTAGACAAAGACATGCTGTCAAGAGCATGAAGCGGCATACTTCCTAAAGACACGGTCATTCATTAGCTACATGTTAAAGGGTCACTGCTTGTCTCACACACAAATGCACAGGCACACAGTTCCAAAAAGTTTCTGGGTATTCCTTAAACATTGCCATCGGTGATTCTACTGGGAAGCAGAGCTGAGAACGTCCTAGCCCCTCTGACAGGTGTCAGCAATCAGTTCTGCGGTTTCATGAGAGACCCTGTTGAGTGCCTGGATTATGTCAAGGACAACATGCAACTCTCTCTGTCCCTTTGTAATGCACTGACTTGTTTAGAACCCAGGCTACAGACCTGCATAAAGATGGATGTTGTAACTGAGGTAGGGCTACTGACACAGTCAGAGACGTCTAAGTCATCTATGGAGAGGCGGTGCATGGCCGTTCGGGGAAGTCACAGACACTCACCTTTGAGCTAACTTTTCAGACCCTTCCTTCCTCTGGAATCCCACCCCAGGGTTAGTGGATAAGTAGACTCTCAAAGCCATCAAGTGGCCTCCCCAAGCTCGTACATCTAGGACATTAGCAGGTAAGACTTGAATCAATGCTTGCTGCCTCTGGGCACTAGCTCTTTCCAGACACCACATGTGCCCAACAGGCAGCAAGCTGAGGTCTCGCCTCCCTTGTCCATTTGCCAGAACCAATCAATGGTCATATTAAGTGGCACTTGTTCAAGTTTCCCGGAACAGAACCCAGGAACAGAAAAGGGAAAGATGGTACATCCGGGGAGGGAGCAGCACTCTGAGTGACATCCATCCTGCACGCAATTGCTGGCGCAGACAGCCAATTGGAGGGCACAGGTGGCTAGTGCCTCCTCAGAAAGAGGAGCCACCATGTGTGCGGGGAGGGGGGATGGGGTAGGGGGAAGAGAGGGAGGAGAATTTAACTCCAAGAGAGGAGGGCATGGCAAGTCCCACTGCCCCTCCTTCTTTGCCAGGGCAACCCAGGATGTCAGACAACACTGTGGCTGCCTCATTATTGGGCTGCTCTGCCATTGTCCTAGGGACAATAGCTTCCGGCCCCGGCTTTGTGTGGGGCTGCCAGCCAAAGTTATTAACCACAGGAGCTGCCTTGGAGGGACGTCCAAGAGAGGGGTGAAAGGTCACCTGAAGCGGCCAGGGGAGCGGAAGTGGGAGGGAAAGGCATCACAAAGGAAAAGGATGAGCTTCTGTCCCCTGTCTCCTCCCCCGAGGACTGTTAAACAGAACTGGACCAGAGGGAGGCTCCGGTGGGGAGGGGGGCTCAGAGGAAGTACCTGGTGCCTCTGCCGAGGAACGGAGAGGAGGCTGGCATGCGGGGCCATCTTTGAGAGCCCTGAGAGCTGTGGGATGCGCAGGTTCAGGGGATGCAGGCCATAGGTGGATAGGACTGAACTGGGCAACAGGAAAGGAGGAGAAAGAGACGGGGCCTGGGGCTCTTCAGCTCACACCGTGCTCTACCCTCAGGGAGGCCAACTAGGTAGACCAGAGCGTTCCAGTTCCAAGAGAACGGGCTGCCCACTCTTCACACCGCTGCCCAGGCTAGCCTGGTAGCGCTACGGGCAGGGTGTGATAATACCTGGTGGACCCCTGCCTGCATGAATGGCCATGAGCACCGGCCATAGACAGCTGCAGATGTTTCGTTCCTCATACAATGGTGTTTGCTTTTAGTAGGCAGGGAAAACCACTTCTGACTCAGGGCTATGACCTGCCAAGGGCCCAGACCCAGCGAAGGTTCCCACTGGAACTAGGGGTTTGCACACTTCCTGCTCTTGAGAAAATCTAGGCCACTGACATTGGGCTGGAGCCTCCATCCTTGTCCTAGACTCCCCAGTTTCTCTGAGTTCCAAAGCTGGGTAATACTAGGAGGTCTAAGCACCCTCAGCTACCCAAATGCCTGGCACTAGGGAAGATAGCTTTGCCCTTCCTCTCACACAGAAGAAAAGCAGGGGGTCACTGTTCCCAGAGTGGTCATTACCACACCCAGCTCTGCCAGCCCAGCAGGAGATGCTCAAACAGAGTTCACTACCCAGAACAGGCCTGGAAGGCCCTGAGACCCCAGGAGGCTCCCAGTTTCTGAAGTCAGGCACCCTCATCACAGTTGCTTCTCCAGCCACCATACAAGGACGGCAGGGGATGGGACGGGATGCTAATCAGTTGAAGTCTAAGGTTATAAAAGAGTTGATAGCTCATCTGTAAATTTGAGAACACGGATATTGACAGAAGAGTGTGAGTGATTCCATTCAACTTCTGTTTAAGGTGGCTCAATTTTATCTCTAACTCCTTGCACATCTGCACCCGGACTCCAGATTTCTACCTGGTGTCTTCCCTCCACTCAGGTCCTCCCCGCCAAGTCTCCAAGGCCAGATAAACATGGCATTCTCTACCTATCTGCTCCACCACAGAAGTCTAGTTCTGACCACCCTCGATGTCCCCACCTTCACCCCACTATCCCAAACCATTTCAAGACCCCTGTCCCCCACAAGCTTGGCTGCTCTCTTTAATAACTCTCCCTGACCTTCTGTTAGATCCCGTGCCTGGAGAAGCCCAGGACTGTGCTTCTGCAGCCAACACATAGCTAGCTGGTCCTGGGAGAACTACCTGGGATAGGAGGCCTTCGTTTTTAACAAATTCATAATGATGATAGATCCCACACACACCCCCGTGGCATCACTGTCATCCAATTGCTTATATTAATTTGGTCCTTCTGAGCATCCTTATTGTCCAAAATGAAGGACACCAGCCACCTACCCTCTGCTCTAAATTCTCTCCTGAAATCTCCAAATACTTCAACCCTGGCCCAAACTACAGCAAGGAATGCAATGGACGTTGTTTTCTTTCCACGTGTTCCAGCCTTTTAGCATTCCAAGTCCACAGGCACCCGTGTTTCACAAGGTGAACTGCGCACAGGGAAAGGGCTCGGCTTGGGGACCTTGGACTACCAAGCTGCTCCTGCTCCCATCCTGTCCTCACTAACACCTAAGAGGTCCAAACTTCACAGACTTCGTCAACGAATGAAAATACAGCCCCCCCCAGAAGTGGGCGGAGGGAGTGGGAAGTGAATAAAATGCTAAAAAAAAAAAAAAATTAAGCAGCGCACACTTTCATTCTCATTAGTAGGAACCTGTGAGATGAAGCACACCATGTTATTAGGCATTCTCTCGAGTCAGTAAACACAGGCTGAATAAATTTATAAATATCAGCATTAAGTGAGATTTAACAGGGAGCTGTTTATCTTTTGCCTGTCAGGCAGGAGGTGACACTCTCCATGAATCACTCACCAGCTGTGCAGTCTGCACCCGCCTGTCCAGGTAGGAGACAGCTGCAGTTGGGGATGGCGGGAGGGCTGCACCTCAGCGAAGCTGTCACCTTAGCAAGTTCAGGGTACGCTCTGTGTGGAGGATTCTCAGGGACACACATCCTGGGGCTGCATCCCAGTTCCTCCAGCCACGACAGACGTCTGGGTGGCTTTGCTGTGTCACACCTCTAAGCTGAAGCACATCGATATGGCCTGAACAATCCCACTAACACTCATAGTAGAATCTAATACCCATTGTGAGGGTTTAAGAGGTGTAACTGAGCAGAGCCAGTATAAAGTGATTCAGTCATGAGATCCTGTATGCAGTTTAAGCCATTTGAAAATCAGCGGGTTGGTGGGTTATCTTCCCAACAGTGGAGTTGTAAAGGCCAGTTTGGCTCTATCTTCTGTGTATTCCCCTCTCACCATGTGTTGCCTTGTGCCACCTTAAGAGTCCAGAATCTCGCCAGCAAAATGAGGCCCTATAACCTTGGATTTTTCCAGATTCTATAACTATGAACTGAAGAAACATTTTGTAAATTAGCCAGTCTACAGCATTTAGTTACAGCTACCGAAGATGTCTCAACTGAGACCTTTCAACGGCAGCGTTATAAAATAGGTGCCTACTCATAAAACCGTGGAGAACACCCAAAGTTATTGTTTTTCAAGAGACAGACACATAACAGGTCCATGAACAAAGAGCTCTCTTCATGTGGTTGCCAGGCTCGGCCATCCTTGATGGAGCGTTGCAGAACCAGGTGAAGGGGCAAAACGAGACAGCCACAAAGGACAGAGGCCCCAGTGGCTTCTCTAGGAACAAGTGTGGACGTTTCATGGATGATTCTAGCTTCTAGGCCTCCATTTTCTCCTGTTCTATCCTTGAATTCCCTCTGAGACCAGGGCCTGTGCAATGATTGCCAAGGTAATCTACATGCAATAGTATTAAGCTCTGGTAAGGGACAGCGCAGCCAAGGATTGAGGCTAAGAACCTAGGGTCCTTTTGTGGTACCTATATCCCGTTTCTGCTTTACTTAGATTCTAGTGCAAGCTGGAGCGGTGTGTGGGCTCCTAAAACCTTTTCAACTGTAAGCTTGTGCTTACATGAACCTCAGACACTGTCTGGCATTCTCCCTACCACCCAAACACACAAAATTAAATCTTCACCTCTAGTTTGTTTTGCAGTGTATAAACTGCTAAGCAAAAAAGGGCATAGCAAGCCCCCATACTGCCCCGTGCAGGGCTTCTGAATGTGGAGCAACATCAACTTCAGATTTATATAAAGGGTTGGACCCTTATACCATCTTTTCAGAGTCCAGCAGAAAGGAGCATATTCTTGGTCTTTCTGACCAAGTGAGATGCCCACAGGTTGTTTCTCACTACAGGGCAACTGTTCAACACCACTTCTTACCTCCTTCTGATGAGGCTTCCATGCCCCCAAGGATCCACCCCAGAAAATCTCTGAGAGGCTTTGATGTCAAGCAGTATTTCCACAGAGCTGTGGGGGGATGGCACAAGACAGGCATGTACAGATATGTAACCTGTACCATGACCACACTGTAGGCTGGGACTCATAACACTCTCTATCCCTTCTGGGAATGGCCAATCTGAATCAGACTCTGCCATTTCTAATAGTAAAATAAACAAAAAAGGTATCATGTATCTCAAAGCACCTGCTCCTTCATTGATAAAGGAGGTCATCTCTACAATCCACTTTAGTCATGAATTCTATGTATCATCATGGTTATGTTGCCTTAGATGAACAGGGAATGAAGGTTCTAGGAACTGAGCTGCAGAGAAATAAGAACAACTGTTTATATACCAGGTGCAAGTGCATTAAGTGTCATGACTGAGATAAGCACCTAAGAAAACTCCATCATGGACACCCGTGGGATCGGGCCCAAGCCAGCAACCTCCGTTGGAGTAGGCCTGAGCCAACAACTTCCATAGGAGCAGGCCTGAACCAGCAACCTCTGTGGAAGCAGGCCTGAACCAGTGACCTCTGCTGGAGCTGGCCTGAGCCAGTGACCTCAGCAGAAGCAGGTCACAAGGGAGCAACCTCTGAGGGAGCAGGCCTGAACCAGTGACTCCATGGAACCGGGTCCAACAACCTCCATGGGAGCAGGCCCAAGCCAGTGACCTCCACAGGAGCAGGTATGAGGGAGCGACCTCTGAGGGAACAGGCCTGAACAAGAGACCTCTGTGGGACTAGGTCTGAGCCAGCCATCTCTGCAGGATGGGCCCAGGAAAAGCAACAAGCATCCTCCTCTGGAGCAGGCCCAAGCCAGCTGCCTCCACGGGACCAGGCCTGAGCCAGTGACCTCCACAGAAACAGGCCCAAGCAAGTAATCTCTGTGGGTACAGGCCCAAATGACTTCTGGAATTGCAGAGCGACCTCCAGGATCATTGAGTGACCTCCGGGAACACTGAGTGTCCTCCAGGGTGACTGGAACTGTGGCCCCTACTCCACCACGAGAAGCAACCATCTGAGACTTAGATCCACTGGCACCTGGAAGAGTGATCACCAGAGACATGACCCAAACTACACCAATCAGAGGAAAAGATGGGTAGATAAGGTAAAAAACACATTCAACACCACAAAGAGCAACACAACATCAACAAAAACTAGTGACTCTAAAACAGCAAGACTTGAACACCCCAATACAGATGAAGCAGAAGAAAATGCCTAAAAAAATAACTTTAGGAGAATGTTTCAGTTCCTTAAAGAGGAAATGAAAAATTCTCTCAAAGAAATGGAGGAAAAGACGAGCAAAAATATTGGAAGAAATCAACAAATCCCTTAAAGAAAACCAAGAAAAAGCAATCAAATAGTGAAAGAAATGATTCAAGACTTGAAAACCAAAACAGAGACAATAAAGAAAACACAAACTGAGGGAATTCTGAGAAAGGAAAATATGGGAAAATGATCAGGAACCACAAGTGCAAGCATAAATAGCAGAATACAAGTGATGTAAGAGAGAATCTCAAGCGTTGAAGATGCAATAGAGAAAATAGACTCATCAGTCAAAGAAAACATTAAATCTAACAAAATCTTAACACAAAATATTCAGGAAATATGGGACACCATGAAAGACCAAACCTAAGCATAATAGGGGTAGAAGAAGGAGAAGACGTCCAACTAAAAAGCACAGAAAATATATTCAACAAAATCATAGAAGAAAACTTTCCCAACCTAAAGAAAGATATTCATATGAAGATACAAAAAGCTTACAGAACACCAAATAGACTAGTTCAAAAAAGTCCCCTCTTCACATAATAATCAAAATACTAATAAAGAATACAGAATAAAGAAAGAATATTAAGAGCTGCAAAAAAAAAAAAAGGCCAAGTAACATATAAAGGCAGACCTAACAGACTTACACCTGACTTTTCAATGGAAACAATGAAAGCCAGAGGGTCCTGGTCAAATGTTAAGCAGACACTAAGAGACCATGGATTCCAGCCCAGACTACTATATCCAGCAAAACCTTTAATCACCATATATGGACAAAACAAGGTATTTCATGACAGAACCAGAATTAGCTAATATCTAAGTACAAACCCAGTCCTACACAAAGTACTAGAAGGAAAAGTCCAACCCAAGGAAGTTAGCTACATCCACAAAAACAAAGACAATAGATGATCTCACAGCAGCAAGTCCCAAAGAAGGAAAAAACACACACAATAACATCACCACCAACAGAAACTAAAATAACAGGAACTAGCAATCACTGGTCCTTAATATCTCTTAATATAAATGGACTCAACTCAACTATAAAAAGACACAGGCTAACAGATTGGATATGAAAACATAATCCATCCTTCTGCTGCATATAAGAAACATATCCCAACCTCAAAGACAGACATCACCTCAGAGTAAAGGGTTGGGAAAATTTCCCAATCAAATACACTTAACTAAAATCAATCAAAAGAGACAAAGAAGGACATTTCATATTAATCACAGGAAAAACCCATCAAGAGGAAATCTCAATACTGAACATCTATGCCCCAAATACAAGGGCAACCTCATATGTAAAAACAAAACAAAACAAAAACAAAAACAAAAAAAATACTAAAACTTAAATCACACATTAAACGCCACACACTTATAGTAGGAGACTTCAACACCCCATTCTCACCACTGGACAGGCCTGCCAGACAGAAAACTTAACAGAGGAATAAGGGAACTAACAGATGTAATGACTCAAATGAATTTAACAGACATCTATAGAACGTTCTAACCAAACACAAAGGAATATACCTTCTTCTCAGCACCTCATGGAACCTTCTCAAAAATTGACCACATACTAGGTAACAAAAAACTTCAACAGATATTTTTAAAAAATGGAATAACCCCATGTATCTTATCGAATCACCATGGCTTAAAATTAGAATTCAACAGCAACACTAATTCCAGAAAGCCCACAAGCACACAGAAATTAAACAATACTCACTTGAATCATCAGTGGGTCAAGGAAGAAATTAAAGACTTCCTAAAATTCAATGAAAATGACCATACAACATACGCAAATTTATGGGGCACAGTGAAAGTAGTGTTAAGAGGAAAGTTCATAGCACTAAATTCCTACAGAAAGAACCTGGAAAAATCCCACACTAGTGGATTAACAGAACACCTGAAAACTCTAGAGACGAGAAAAAGAGCAAACTCACCCAGGAGGTCTAGATAGTAGGACATAATCAGATTGAGTGCTGATATCAACAATATAGAAACAGAAAACAATACAACAAATCAATGAGACAAAGAGTTAGTTCTTTGAAAAAAATCAACAAAATAGACAAACTTTTATCCAATCTAACCAAAAGGCAGAGAGAGAATATCCAAATTAACAAAATCAGAAATGGAAAAGGGTGACATAACAACAGAAACGGAGGAAATCCAGAGAATCATCAGGTCATAGTTTGAAAACCTGTACTCCACAAAATTGGAAAACTTAAAGGAAATGGACAATTTCCTGGATAAATACCACTTGCCAAAATTAAATCAAGACCAGATAAGCAAATTAAATAGACCTATAACTGCTTAAGAAATAGAAACAATCATCAAAAGCCTCACAAACAAAAAAAGCCCAGGACCGGTTGGTTTCAGCTCAGAATACTACAAGATTTTCAAAGAACTAATACCAATACTCCTCAAATTGTTCCACACAATAGAAACAGAAGGAACATTGCCAAACTCTTTTTATGAGGTTACAATTACCCTGATACCCAAACCACACAAAGACATTACTAAAAAAGAGAATTACCGAATAATCTTACACATGAACATTGATGCAAAAAATACTCAATAAAATACTGACAAACCGAATCCAAGAAAACATCAGAAAAAATCATCCACCATGACCAAGTAGGCTTCATCCCAGAGATGCAGGGATGGTTCAACATACGAAAATCTGTCAATGTAATACAACATATAAAAAAACTGAGAAAAAAGCCCACATGATCATCTCATTAGACACTGAAAAAGCCTTTGACAAAAATACAACATTCCTTCATGATAAAAAGTCTTGGAGATATCAGGGATACAAGGAACATACCTAAACATAATAAAGGCAATATAGAGCAAGCCAACAGCCAACATCAAAATAAATGGAGAGAAACTCAGTGATTCCACTGAAATCAGGAACATGACAAGGTTATCCAATCTCTCCATATCTATTAAATGTAGTTCTTGAGGTCCTAGCTAGAGCAATAAAACAACAAAAGGAGATCAAGGGGATACAAATCAAAAAAGAAGTCAAACGTTCATCATTTGCTATAATATGATAGTTTACATAAGTGACCCCAAAAATTCTACTAAGGAACTCCTACAGCTCATAAACACCTTCAGTAATGTAGCAGGATACAAGGTTATCTCAAAAAAATTAGTAGCCCTCCTTTACGCAGATGATAAATGGACTGAGATAGAAATCAGTGAAACATCACCCTTCACAATAGCCACAAATAGCACAAAATATCTTGGAGTAACTCTAACCAAAAGTGGAAGACCTGTATGAGAAGAACTTTAAGTCTTTGTAGTAAGAAATTGAAGGAGACACCAGAAAATGAAAAGATCTCCCATGCTCTTGGTTGGGTAGAATTAACATACTAAAAATGTCAATCTTACTGGTCATCAAAAGAACAAATAATCCAATAAATAATGGGATACAGACCTAAACAGAGAACTCAACAGATGAATATAAAATGTCTGAAAGACACTTAAGGAAATACTCCACAATCTTAGCCATCAGAGAAATATAAATTAAAACAACTCTGAGATTCCATCTTACACCTGTTAAGAATGGCCAAGATTATAAACACTGATGACAGGTTTTTCTGGAGAGGATGTGGGGTAAAGGGAACTCTCCTCCATTGCTGGTGGGAGTGCAAGCTGGTGAAGCTGCTTTGAAAACCAATATGGAGATTTCTCAGAAAATAAGGAAACAACCTACCTCAAGATCCAGCAATGCCACTTTTGGGTATATACCCAAAGGATGCTCAACCATACCACAAGGACATGTGCTCAACTGTGTTCATAGTAGCATTGTTTATCATAGCCAGAACCTGGAAACAACCTAGATGTCCCTTGACTGAAGAATGGATAAGTTGTGATACATATACATAATGGAACACTACTACACAGAAAACATCACACTGAGTGAGGTAATACAGACCCAGAAAGATAAAAATAATATGTACTCACTCATAAGTGGCTTTTAGGCATACATTAAAGAAAAAACAGCCTATAATTCACAATCCCAAAGAAACTAGACAACAATGAGGACCCTAGGAGAGATGTACATGGATCTAATCTACGTGGAAAGTAGAAAAAGACAAGACCTTCTGAGTAAATTGGGAGAGTGGGTTCATGGGAGAGGGTGAAAGGAGGTGGGGGAGAAAGGGACAGAAGCAGAGGAAAAGTACATAGCTCAATAAAAACAATTAAAAATTGAAAAAAGAAACCCAATCACTCAGCATCATTTAAACTAAGGCTATGTTTAAGCCCCTTTTACAGAGGCTCTGAAGTAAGTGCAGAACTGATATAACAATCATTGATCCAGACAAACCACATATGAGAAAAACAGTGTCCATGCTGACCTGAACTAGGTCTAAGTATTAGCTTAATAGCTATTTCTACTATGGTCTAGATTACTTAAACAACAAATAATTATCACACATACTTACAAGGCTAAAGCCCAAAGTTAAAGGCTGCATTCCAAGGTCGGCATAATTGGCACTTGACTTGTTATTCCATAGCTGAGAAGGTGAGAGAGGTAAGGGGATAGGAGACTGAGAAGAGGTGAGTGCTTTTCCAGCTCCTCTCACAAAGGCACTAATCGCATCACAAGGGCACCACTCACACCACCTCCCAAAGACCTGATCTCCAAATATCACCCAAGTGGTGTGGTTAAAGCTTAACATATGAATTAAGGAGTAAGGGACCACAAATATGTAATTTATAAAACTGGTATCCTTATGTCTGCCTGTCCTAGTTCAATTTCATAAAACAGTGATAAAAATACAGGGAGGAAAGAGTTGCTGTGGCTTTCATGCCGCAATCACAGTTCATTATTTCAGGAGGAGAAGCTAAGGCAGGAATTCTAACAGGGCAAGAACCTAGAGGCGGGATCCGAAACAGAGACTACGGAGAGTGCTGCTTACTGGCTTGGTCTCAGGGCTTGTTCAGCTTGCTTTCTTACACAACGCAGAACCCCCTGGGGAGGCCCCTGTCAGAGTGGGCTGGGTCCTGGCACAGTAATCATCTGATGGAGGCATTACAGCAGCTGAGGTTCCCTCTTCCCAGATGACTGTAGCTTTTGTCAAGTTGACAAAACAACAACAAACAAACAAACAAACAAAACAAAAAACCCAAACAAACCCACAAATGAGAAGCTAACCAGGACTCTGCCTACATGTGCTTTGTTAGGCTTATTCTAAAGTTCAGCCAGGGCCTGGGTAGAAGGCTCAGCAGTTAAGAACATGTACTACTCTTGTAAAGGCCCATGTTCAGCTCCCAGGCCCCCTTCTCCTTAGGTGACTCACAGACTTCCATAACTCTAGTTCTGGGAGATCTTGTGCCTCTTGTCTTATGAGAACACATAAAATAAAAATTAAAAGTTAATCTGTAAAAAAATCCTAGTCAGTTGAATCAGATGTAGCCCAAACATTCCAAGGACTCAGTAGGCTGAATCCAAAAATGGTTATTATAACAATGACAATAAGTTTCATTATACTGGCTATCTCTCACTCCATTTTTAGGGCCTGGCCACATTTTGATTTCCATAAATATTTTTAGAAGTCTCAGAATAACTTCACAAACACTTCCATCTTTGAAAAATAAAGACTTGTGGAACGGCTGCTGTGTAGCTCAGTAGTAGAGCCTTTGCCTAGGATGAATGAGACTCTAGATCTAGATGTCCAGAGAGGAAGAGGAGAGGGTGTGGGAAGAGACAGACAGACAGACGACAGACAGACAGACAGACAGACAGACAGACTGACAGACAGAGGCTGTGAATGAGATATCTTACAAGTCAAAGAATGGAATTTGGCAGTGAGCATGTTTATGTAAGAATCATAGGTTGAATTGTGTTTGCCCAAAATATTTCTAGTACTCAAGAATGTGGCTTTATGTCGAAATAGTCTTGACACATAAATCAAGTCAACAAGGAGGTTATTAGGAAGGGCCCTCTATCCAATATGGCATGCGACTTTGTAAGACAGAGCAGGGTGTCATGTTAAAACACAGAAAGAGAGAGCCATATGAAGATGGAGACAGGGCCTACAGCTAGGCTCTCACAGCCAAGGAACCTCTAGATCCACTGGAGGCTGGCAAAAGCAGAGGAAGGAACAAAGCCCCGCCAAAACCTTCACTTGTACTTCAGGTATTCAGAACTGTGAGAGAATACTCCCCTGGCTCCTTCAGCCACCTAAGTTTTCATATGTTATTATGGCAGCCCTGGCAAACAGAGACAATAAGTTAAGCTCTGTAAGAAGATATAATTAAATAATTGTAGGAGATTTTTTTTTCTTTTTGCAGAAGTCCTTAAGTATATTCATAAATGCTGGAAGGAAGAGTAGTTTTTCTCTGGGGATATGATCCTTGGTAAGATGCCCAAGCCACTGTGGATGGCCCCAAACCGATGCTCATATAGATAGCACTAATTGGGTCCCATGAGTTTAAGTATAATCAAATAAGAAGAGATTTTAGGGGTGGATGGGGAAGAGTTGAAAGTGTGGGAGGTGAATATGATCAAGATACTTTCTATACATGTAAAGTTTCAATGAATGCATTTTCTACATATGAAGATCTCATATGATGCATTCTATACATGAAAATTTCAAAGAATAAATTTTAAAAATTATTAAAATAAGAAAGGAGAAAAAAATCCACAGAAAAGTATATTTGAAAACTAGAAGCATAGTTAATGAAACACAGAAAAAGAAGGAAGGGACTGAAATGAGAAGGCAAATATCACAACTGGCATCAAATCCAGGAAGAAGAGACATTTTCTTCAGTGGTGTAACCATTAGTAAGGTGCCTATGTCCCTACAAAGAACCCCTAGTTCATGTTCCTTTAAGCAACATTAATGAAGCTCATTGAGTGACACACACACACACACACACACACACACAGACACACTAAATTTAAAATTTCATGAAAATAGAGGCAGGGCTAGATGAGAAGTTTAGTGGAATAAGAAGAGTACAGGGGGACAAGAAAGAGTAATATAGGCAAATGTGATTGAAATGCACATATATAGAAATGGACATATATAAAGATGTCATGATGAAATTCATTATTAAACATAGTTAATATATGTTTCAAAAGCATAGTTACATAAAAACAAAAACCAGAAGGACACTTTGTGATCTGAGTCCAGACGTCTTAGCCTAGAGTCTTTAGAGAGCAGATTCCTAGGCAAGGATTGAAATGGTGCCATTGTGTAAGGAGGAAGAGTGCAAGCCCAGGAAAATAGGGATAAGAAAAAATGAAAGCAAGGCAAAGGAAGATGCATTTGAGTACTAGTGACTAACTCAGAGTGAGCTGTAAAGATGCTATACAAGAGTTCTCTGAAGAAATAGAAGACATATGGATATAGATTTCTCATGAGGAGATTGGTAAGTAGATGTTGAGGTAGGTTAGAAGATAGATGATAGATAGATAGATAGATAGATAGATAGATAGATAGATAGATAGATAAATGGTAGATAGATAGATGATAGAGAGATGGTAGATAGATGATAGACAGATGATAGATAGATAAATAGATAGATAGACAGACAAATTTATCACAATGAGTTGGTTCATGTTCTAGAGCTTAAAATATCCACCTTCTGACATTTGTAAACTGGAACATCAGGAAAACCAGTGGTATGGTGATAGTCTAAGTGTTGGACCAGAATTCCCACATTGCAAGGGAAGGCCTGATTCTGTTTATTAATTCAAATATGTGTCATCCAGAAACCATCCCATAGATATACCCAGAGATAGGGCACATGGCATAATCAAGTTGTCACGCAGAAGTAACCACCATAGATACAAGCAGATCATGCATGGAACATAAGTTCTTGCCTTTATGGGCTTCTATCTAAGATTTCCAAGCAGAAAACATATTCTGGAGTATCCACTAGGAGGAGGAGGAGGATCCCTAATTTCCCAGAAATCAAAATTAACCTAAGAGTTAGAAACTGACCCTGAAGGCCTGGGTCGCATTGTCCATTCTCATTATTATGATATTATGGAGTCTGCGTGTGAAAGAATGGTCCATTACTGCCTGGGCAGCAACCAGAGGAGGAACAGAGGCATTTGGGAGAGTTCAGAAAGCACACAATGTCAGTTCTAACAGGTGAAGGAAAAGGTGGGTGTGAATAAAGAGACAGAGACTGAGATGATGGAGAGACATAAACATAATGAGATTAAGCCGAGAAGATTGACTGTCAAGGGTTATTGGGAAAGAGCTCAGGTAAACTGTGCAAAAGGAAGGTAGGGCAACAGCCTAAAGCTTTAAGAACTATGACAACTCAGAAATGAAACAGGCCTGTGGCAGATGCTAGCCTGTGGAATCTGAGAAATTTGGAGTTCGCTATCAGATTCACTTTTCTCAAAACTCTCCTTCTTCAGGCAACAAAGCCTGAAGAAGGGTTGGGGACTGTGGTAGTTTAGTGAGAAATGGTTCCTAGAGGCTCAGATACTTGAGCACTTGGCTCCAGTTGGTGGCACTGTGGAGGGAGGTCACAGGAGGTGCAGCCTGAAGAAGTAAGTCACTGGAGAGCCACTTTGAGAGTTTGTAGCCTTGCTCCGGTTCCGTTCACCCTGCTTCGTGGGTGAGGTTGAAGATGTGAGCTCTCGGCTTCCTGCCCCTGTCGCCATGCCTCCCCTCCACTATGGACTATCCTCTGAACTATAAGCCCAAATGAATTCTTTTCTTCTATAAGCTACCTTGGTCATGGTGTTTTGTCACAGTAGCAACAACAAAAGTAACAATACAGTGATAATCTGTTATAGATTTATGAAACTCAGTGGACAAGTGCTTTCTTGATAATTAGCACCCCACACACCCGGTATGTTTAGAAGCAGTGTTTTAGAAACTCTATCTTCTCGGTGACCTGCTCCCATGGAGAGTCATAGGTAAGTCACCTGAGATTGGAATCTAGATACTCCACCACCTGGTAACACCTGCCTGAATTACAGGCTGGGACCAAACAATGGACAGAATCACCTGAGACACTGTCTTAGAATCGCAGAAAGAAGGCTAAAGTGTAGTGACCGCCTTCGTGGACCAAGAGCAGCTCCTCCTGACCCTGCGTTGGTCCTCAGAGACCCTGTGTGCACGTTGCCCCTTCTTCCCCACTCTGCACTGCTTCTGTTTCTAGTGAGGGGAAACAGGAGCTAGGAGGAAGATTACAAGAAAAATATGTGAATTCTGGCCGGTATTGGTTCTGGCCTCTAACTGATTAAAGAATTACAAGGTGGGAAATGGAGAGAATACCACAGGAGAGTAAGAGATGCCTTTTCTCCTCTCTTTTTCTTTGATTCCGAAAGTTGGGCCTCTCATCCCGCCTTTGGAAGGGTTCCCTCTAGGAATCTGATCACAGTCTCGATGTACATCCATCAAACCTGCATGGCAGCGTGAAGCCTGGTTTAAGTGTGAAGCTAAGGTCAACATGAGGCTCAGAAGAACGCAGGAAGAACCAGCGGGAATCCATTTTCTTCTGGAGTGTGGAAATACGTCCTGAGCGATCCAATGAGAGCACCCTCCTATGGTCAGGGATGGAGATTCTCAGAGAAGCTAGGAAAACGGAGCCTAGATGAGCTCTCTGCAGGTCTGTAATACATTGCCCTAACATAACAAATTAGAACAACAAACACTAATTAGCTGAAAGACTTGTTTCTGAGGGTCAGAACCTGGGGGGTTAACGGGGGGGGGTGTGTGAGTGAATCTGCTCCAGGGTTCCTTGTGAAGCTGTTTGTGGTCATTCCCCACCAGGCCGGACACTGACTTAGGCTGAAGATTCACATTCAGGATGTGGTCTTCACTTAAGTATTGATGGAAGCCCCTCTCGATGGCTGGGGCCAGGAAACTTCAGTTTCTCATGAAGAGCATGGCTTCTCTGTAGAGATGGTAGCTTATTTCTGTCTGGCTTATCCAAGAAAAATGATCCAAGAAAGAACAGAAAATTTTTCTATGATGCCATAGATTTAGAAGTGGCATACCATTGGCCACAATTTGGCGGTCACGTGGACTGACCTCAGACTCACATGAGAACTACAGAAGGGCATGAATGGCAGCCAGGAGTTATTAGAATTGGGTTCTTTTGGGAGACATCTTTAAGTCAGGCTATAACATACCAGGTAATTAGTTCATCACTCCAGTGCAAACTGAATGAAACTGAATGCTGAAATTGTTAAAATAAACTCAGCTTTGTGATAAAACTAATTAATACGTTCTGAAGAATAGTGGCTGTCACACTTGTTAAAACATTAAAACCCCTGTACTTTAATCACAGACAGCTTGAACCCACCTTTGAAGCTGCTGATTCTGTAGGCCTTGGATGAACACAAGTGTTTGCACTTTGAATGAGCTTCCAAATGATTTTGATGTTGCTGCTCTGAAGTAAACACTAGGTGTAGATACATTTACACATTTATGAAAATTTGGACTTCAAAGGCTTTTATCATTCTTTTAAGATATTGGGGTCTCGCTGTGCTGCTTAGGGTGGTTTTCAGCTGCTAGGTGCAAGCGATTATCTTACCTTGGCCTCCTGAGTAGTTACTACAAGTCCATACTAATGAACGAAGGTTGAACACTACTTAAAGGATTTCTGATTGATGGTCCCCAAATCTAGCCACTCACCAGGATCACCCAAGGCATTATAGAAAGCCAGAGAAGCTTCTCTTTCTCTTATCAACCCAAGACTCTTCTTCAAGCGGTCTTAGACAGAGTCGAGTTTTATTTAATTTTACTAGGTGATCACATGATTCATCAGGTTGGGGAACTCCCAGTTCCAAAGGTCTCTTCCTCCCAGTATCCCAGCCATATAGTCTCCACTTAAAAAATATTCTCAGCTGTGGGCCATTAATTCCCTGTCAAGGCAATGACTACCATTCAAGTCCAAGGCAGGCGAACTGCCCCAAACTTGAAGTTTAGTCTCCTTTTGGGGTACTGCAGAACTAATAAGCCAAGCTTGGTGTGACTCAAGAGGAGCCGGAACAGAAAAACTACTTGTGTCCTCCCACTGTTCACCCCATCTAAGATAATAACCTCTCCGTTGGACCCCACAAGCTGCACAAGTGAACAATGACAAGTGAGTGTTCTAGGAAAGTCTCAAGTTTTCTAAAGATCTGTACGAGTACCTCAAAAGAGTTCATCTACCTTTCTTTGAGAACTATAATCATCATTCACAAAGATAATTCACAATAGCCTTAGCGTGTGCTGATGCTGCCTAATATCAAACAGCAGCGTGAGTCAAGCAGGTTCTTCCAGGTCCTCTAACACGACTCCTACGGGTGATCTCAGGACTTCGTAGGGGCCTGTATCCATCCCTCGGTTGTTGGAGCCTTGCTAACCTCATCAGTTGATCAATGATGATAAGCACGAAGATGATAGGAAACCATGCAACTTGAAAGTGCTCTGTGGGCACCTGTTACCATGGTTATTCCAAGTACTTTCGCTGCCTCTCCCAAGTTCAGCAGAGCACCCAGAATGCATGGCTGAGAGAGCACTAGGGAAAGTCTTTCATCCTCTTGTGCTTTGCCAACTGTCAGCGAAGAATGAGATGCTCAAGATGTACCCAAAACACTTCTAAAATCCAGAGCTCACCCTGCTCCCTTCTGCCACTGTCTAGCCTGGAATATCACGTAGTTGGCCTACTGTCTGCCTTGCCTGTATTCATGTCTTGCTGGGCTGTCCATCCAGACTACAAAGGAGGTCCATTGTACACAGAGTGAAATGAAGAATATTGTTTGTTTCCTCGAGACTGTCACATAGGATATGGGGACTGTGTGATCCTGGGAATCTAAACTCTGAGAGAACAAAGAACTAATGGGAAACAAGTCAGTGAATAAACAGCCTCACACCCCTTTCTTATTTTGTCCATATTCTTTCCTCCTCTGTCTGTAACATGGGAGTCTAGGTTAAGTCTGCATTGACCTTAGACCCATCTACTCATTCATTCATCTATTAATTCCTTCAACTCTGTGCTGTATCAGACCATCTACCCATTCATTCATCTGTTTATTCCTTCATGTCTACACTGTATCAGACCCATCTATCCATTCATTCATCTGTTCATTCCTTCAACTCTACACTGTATCAGACCCATCTACCCATTCATTCATCTGTTTATTCCTTCAACTCCGTGCTGTATCAGACCATCTACCCATTCATTCATCTGTTCATTCCTTCAAGTCTGTGCTGTATCAGACCCATCTACCCATTCATTCATCTGTTCATTCTTTCATGTCTACACTGTATCAGCCTATCTACCCATTCATTCATCTGTTCATTCCTTCAACTCTGTGCTATATCAGACCCATCTACCCATTCATTCATCTATTAGTTCCTTCCTTTTTTTCTGTATCAGACCCTCTGTGCAGACATAAAACCCAGAAGCCCCACCCCCCTTCTCTCTCCCATTCTCTGTTCCCTAGTGCAAGAGGAAGAGGGCTTCCTAAAACAGAGATCTGAAACAGCACACAGCAGTTGGTGAGGAGGGTCTTCTGCCTCAGACTGGGGTAGGAGAGGAACATTAACCAGAAGCAGAGAAGAGAGTCCTCAGCATCTCTCTAACCTTGTCCCCGAGACAAAGCAGGAGAGGGTGGATACTGGTCATAAGGAAGAAGACGGGTGTGGGTGGGAAGCAAGCTTAAGGAAAGCTACAGAGAAAGGCACAGAATCAACTGGGAAGTAGAGGTGACTGAGTCGGAAGGCATGCACTGTCTCCTGGGTCCACAGCACGATCCAATAGGATCATCCACGGGGAAGAAATACCATTCCGTCAGTCAAGCTTCCTCTTTTCTGGAATGATAAGAAGCCAGCTGGCCTACGTTAAGTCCCCATGCCTGTTTACCACCATCTGCAAGACACAGGTGAATTTACCTCATTCTTTAAATTTCAAAAACAGTTTTTAAAGGGCTGGAGAGATGGTTCAAGGGTTAAGAGCACTGGCTGTTCTTCCAGATGACCCAGGTTCAATTCCCAGCACCAGCCTGTCAGCTCACAGTTCCAGGGGATCTGACTCCCTCTTCTGGCTTTCTTGGACATTGTCTGCATGTGGTGTACAGACACACATGCAGATAAATCATCCATACACATGAAATAAAAATAAATAAATACTCTTAATTTTTATTACATTCTATTTCTTTGTATGTGTGTGTGTGTGTGTGCACGTATATGAGGTGTGTGTGTGGCACACTTGCAGGAAATGATTCTCTTCTTCCACCATATAGGCCCTAGGGATCAAACAGGTTATCAGGTTTGGTATCAGATGCCTTTATCCACTCAGCCATCTTGCCACCTCTAAAAATACGATTTTTTTGTTCTTACTTAAAAAATACAAGAGAAAGAATTTGGGGGGCAGTTAATCTTATTTGTGTGTGTGTTTGTTATGTTTTCTTGTTGCTTGGTTTTAATGAAGTGGAATCACACTCTCACTATGTACCCCAGACTGGTCTGAGATTTGCAATCCTCCTTCCTCAGCCTCAAAAATGTTCCAAGGGCTGGGATTATAATTGTGTCACCATGCCCAGACTCTCAAATCTTAAGAAACAAAGAAGAGGGGCTGTTTCAGCTCAGTAGCAAGACAGTGTTTAACATATCAAGGTCCTTTGCTCATCCTCCGCCACAGAAAATTTTTTCTAAATAAGAATTTAGGGCTGGGTCCCAGGCAGGTGGATCTCTGTGAGTTCAAGGCCAGCCTGGTCTACAAAAACTTTTAGGTCCAGACCTGCCAGTCCACATCCTAATTTCTTCTGCACTCCAGTCCCCAGTTGGCAATTGAATGAAACCTTCCCACAGTTGTGACCCCAACATCTGCTCTAGATCAAAGTTCCCATGCAATCTCCAATACACATTTGTTCTTATTGAGTTTTTCTGGGGGGGCAGTTGTGACTAGTTCTTCTCTAAACCCCCCAACAGATCTCAGTCCAGTAGCCAACATATAGGTGATCGGAATACACACGCTTTCTTGCATTCAGACACTCATTAAGGCCTTGTCATTAAGGCCTGGCATGGTCTGTAAACATGCTTCCCAGCAGGAGTCCAAGTCTGTTTCTCAGGCAGCAGAACCAGGCTGAGCTACCAAGGGCCAGCAGCGACAGACACTCTGTACCGCATCCCGGGGGCAGCTCAGGCAGTCTGAGTATGCTTGCTTGGCTGGGTGTCCCTGGGTGTGGCAGGAAGATTGTTAACCCTGTGGCTCTTTCTAATACTGAGGCTACGTAAAGAGACTAATACCAGGCAAATGGAGGCCAGTGTCATGGAGGATAAATCCTTTTAATTAAAGGAAGGTGTCTGGAGACGCAGCAGTGGGGAGAGAAAACTAGAGCAAGCCTGCTACAGATGCTACTGGACTGGGAGGGGGAAAGAAGTCCAGGCCCTTTCCAGGCTTGGTACCCTCTTCCCCATTCCTGCCTTCAGGAATATAGGAGGTAGCTTGACCCACAGGCTAAGGGGCAGGGATTAAAGCTATCATCATAATCATTGTCATCATCATCGTCATCACCATTATCAAGTTTGCAGAGTGCTTACACACAAGCCCTGTGCCATGTGCTTGGTTTCTTCTAAACCTCAAAATCCAGCATGCAAATGTGTCCTAAATTATCCACGTCTCACAAGCGAGCTGAGCAGGAGGGCCACATGCCTTGTTAAGGTACCATTCTGAGTGGTGCGGAGAAGTCCCCAAAACTGCCCACTTTCAAAGTTCACAGGACCCTTTCATAGGGAGAAGGGCATCCAGAAGAGTAAAAAAAAAATGGTAGGGGCACAGCACCTTGGACAGCACCAAACACATAGCACTTGCAGAGAAGGTGGGGAACCATTGTAATAGCTATGTAGTCCCTTGGCAAGGACTCTGAAGAGCAAAACCATGGCAGACTAAAATCACCTGCTTGGCCCCAACATCCAGGGTAATGAGCAAGGGACTCAGATGACTGTGTCCGGGACTTAATCAACTGTCTTGCCATCAGGACTCTCCATTACTGCCTTTCTTGCTTTCTGCTGACAAGCATGCTGAGGGTCTAGAATAAAGCTGAATTGAGGTCTCTGAATTCATACCAGCATACAGGATTCAAACTGGCTGTAGTTGGCCTTTAAAACCCTCAGATTAGTTATACCCTCTTTCAACACTCACTGTACATACCAGGTTCCAAGTGGAGGATAGCCCTGATTAATCTGCCCTGTAGAATCAAGGTTGCTGTGACCAAGCTTCATGCTGCCTCACCATGCCATCTCTCTGAATGTCATCCACAGTGAGAACAATGACTTACAGCCACTGAATGGCCCTGTGGAATGAGACAGGACTCATAGCCCCTACAGAACTCAAGTCTAGGAGGACAGAAGCAAATGCACTTTTCATGTGAAAGGCAAAATTGTATTAATCTCACCCCATTTAAAATCATCTACAGCATCATCTCCATTTTACAGACCCTGACCCTTAAACTAAGGGAATGTAGGTGACCTACTAAAGACCACACTCCCTCCTGATTCCTTCTGCTCTTCCAGAAACCTCACCATGGTCTCTCTAAGTTTGTCCAAGGTGACAGAGCTCAGCAGCTCCAAATCCTGTTTTTCTGGCTTGTGGAGGACAAGTTCCATGAAGGTAGTTTTCTTTTCAGAATGGATGGTGATGATGGGAATGCTTGGACCTGGCGACATAGGAGGAAAACTTGGAACTTCTGAAACTGCTGTGCGATCTTGGCCATTCAAAATAAATGTTGAAGGAAAATGATCAACAACAAAGTGACATCAAGATGCAAATCAGACTGGTCCTATCATTGTCTACTTTTTATAGGGCCTCAAGCCAGGATGGATTTGTGTCTTCCTTCTACTTCTCTCAGGATGGCAAAAATAAATGAGAGAAGAGAAGAGAGAGATGACTCCCCCCAGAATAATTTGGACAGTACCCACTCTCCAGGACCCTGTAAATAGGGCTCCAAATAGTCTGGTAGTACTGGAATGGGGTGTGGCTTGGCACAGGGGACCTGTGTGTTTAGCACAATGACCTGACTGTGCAGGTTGTTCCAACCCAGCAGCGCTCCAGTGGTCACATGTCCCCTGGGCAGCAGATGCTATAACCTTTGCCCAGGGATTGGGAGCCCTCAGTGGCAGAACTAAGTGCAAAGAGCAGGAGGGAGGCCTGGTTGTCCCTAATGTCACCAGAATAGAAAGAAAGCTATTCCCTGACTGTGCTCATGGCCCAAGTCCTACCCCACCTGCATTCTTCTCAGAGGATCCTCACCTCCAGGAAGAAAGAATACCAGCAAAGTAGGTGACCTTCCCAAGCAAAAAGTGAGGGGCTACTTAGTTTTTGTTTCTGCTATTCCCTGCCCAAATCCAGTAAGGTGTTACTCAGCTGAGACTCCAGCCCTGTGTTTGTCCTGCTAACTGCTGTGTACCTAGTGCCTAGCATCACAACATCACAATGAGGTCATTGTGTTACCCTGGCAGCTCACATTTGTTCCATGAAACACACACGCAAGCATGTGTTTATTGAGGATCACCCGTGCACCAGATACCGTCCCAGGCTGAGTATTCAGAAACAAACAAAACTGATAAGAGCCTCCTGCTCTTGTGGGAACAGATGGTAAAATAAAGAAGTAGATACGTAGGCATGTTGACTATATGTGGATGGTGGGAAGGGATTAAGCAGTGGCCAGGGGTAAGCATGTTGGCTATATGTGGATGGTGGGAAGGGATTAAGCAGTGGCCAGGGGTAAGCATGTTGGCTATATGTGGATGGTGGGAAGGGATTAAGCAGTGGCCAGGGGTAAGCATGTTGGCTATATGTGGATGGTGGGAAGGGATTAAGCAGTGGCCAGGGGTAAGCATGTTGACTATATGTGGATGGTGGGAAGGGATTAAGCAGTGGCCAGGGGTAAGGCCAGGGGAGCAGAGGTGCTGGCAAGAGTAGCAGCTAGAGAAGAATTTACAGGGGCGAAAGAAGGGACATCAGACTAAGCAGGGAGTGGACAACAACACACAGAGGAAGACTGAAAGGTTGGAGAAAAGAGAGTCTGGGGCACTGGAGCAGAATAAAGAGACAGCATTTAGAAGGAAATGGAGGGAGGAGGTGGAAGAGTGGGCGATGGCAGACATAGTAAGACTTTAGAAGGCATTGTAGGGATGTTTCAGTTTTCCTAAGTGAGCTAGGGAGCTACTGAATTGGAATAGAATACATTAGAATCTCAAGACTGCTCTAGTATTCTCTAAACACACACACACACACATCATATGCATTACAGATAGCATGAAATTTTTACATAATACATAGAGTGGTATGTAATATACATACATACACACACATATATATATATATATATATGTTGGCAAGTGTATTAAATGTGGAAGATGGTTCATTGGGTTAAAGTGGTCGTTGCATGAGCCTGATGACCAGAGTTCATCCTCAGAACCTACAGCACTCAAGATGGGGACAGAGACAGGACAAGTGGCCAGAAGCAGGCAGGGCAGGTAGCCTTGCATGTACGGTACAGTGGTAGAAATGGCAAGAGGAGGCTTTGGGTCTCAGGTGGAGGGCCAGAACCATTTACTGATGTTTGCATCCTGACTTACACACACACACACGCACACAACGCACACATGCGCACACACATGCACACGCATGTATACACACACAACTCATTTATGAATTAACTAATTAACTATTTTAAATTATTAGTTGTGATCATGGATGTATGAGAACACTTATTCTCCATGAAGTTTTGTCAGCCAAAAGCATTGCCACAAGCATGGATTTCAAAGTGCTTTTATGCCCACTTGTCCACAGGAGCCAGCCCAATGGACCAAAGATTTCCTAATTTTATTGGCAATAAGGAAACATGGTGCCAAGGTATTAAGGGGTTTAATCAAGGAGTGGTCTTAGGAAAGATTCTTCTTACTTCTTCTTTGCAGAGATGAGAAACTGAGGCTTAGGTAAGCTACGTGACTTTTCCAAGGTCCCAGAGCCTTGGTATCCAGCTTAGAAACCTAGTTCCCTGACTCACAGGAATGCTTTTGAACTGCCTGTAATGGTTAACCTTGATGGTCAACCTGACAGGAATGATGGAGGAGACACACCTCTGGGTGTGTTTGTGGGGCCTTCTCAGGGAGGTTTAACTGAGACAGGAAGACTAGTCTCAAATGTCAACAGCATTGCCCCAGGAGCTGGGGTCCTAGACTAAATAAAAATGAAAGAGTAAAGTCCCAGCATTCAACTCTCTGCCTCCTGAGTGCAGGAACAACACAGCCAACCACCTCACACACCCACTGCCCATGCCTTCTCCGTCATGACGGACTGCACCCTCAAACCATGAAACAACATAACCTTCTATGATGATTGTGTTAATAGCCAATTTGACATTTAGAATTTAGAAACACCTAGGAGATGGGCCTCTGACCTGCCTGTGGGGGATTAATTCAGTTACATTAACTGATATGGAAAGACACAGTATTTTTTGAGACAGGGTCTCAATATATAGGCCTGCTTGGCGTAGAGCTCTCTATTTGGACCAGGCTGGCCTCAAACTCATAGAGATCTGCTTGCTTCCGCCTCTTGAGTTCTGGGCTTAAAGGACAGTCTTAATTATGAATGGGAACATTCCCTGGCAAGGGATCACGGCCCACATAGAGGAGAATGTGAGCTGAGCACTAACAAGCATGCGTTTATCACTCGTACTTCTTGACAGCAGATGCAACGTGACCAGTTCCTGCCGGCTCTGCTCCTGACCCCCCACCCCGAGGGGCCTGCACTGTGGCTCAGAATAAACCCTAACTTCCTCCTTGAGTTCATTTTGTCACAGCAAAGCAAAAAGTAACTAATAGTAGCACATACCAAAGGCAGAAGTCCATTGTACAAATCTCCACTCTTTCCTGACCCTGCTTTCTCCGCTGCTCAGGGCTGGGGTGGAACCTGAACTCTAGAACCCTAAGAAACATCAGGCAGATGGCTCCTCTCTGCCCTTCCCTTCTTTCTGTGGTTATTCGAATTCTTGGCTGGCATCTTGCTCCAGGCTTGTCAGCTCTGATTGGGTTCCCCTATAGAATCCTCCCCTGGCTGCTGGAAGTTTCGTGGTGGAAAATTCTCCCAAAGCTTTGATCCCAGCTGAGGACCCGGGAAGGTAGCCTAGGGCTAGCACCAGAGGGTTACAGCCAAGGTCAAAACCTGATGGGAGAACATTTCCCTCACCCCATTTCCCTCAGTGCTTCCCCCATTCCCAGTATTCTCTCACTCCCCAGGAATTATGGGAATGTGTTCCCCACCCATGTGTAACCAGGACTTCTCCGCTCTATCCACCAGAGTATATCCAGCAAGAAGTTGTTTTGGATAGAATTACTTTTATTAGCATCACGCTGGGTTATTGAAATGATGGCTTAAATATGGCGCTTGGCAGGTACAAAGATGCAAATTGATCTACAGGCTGCCATTGAAGACTTGGAAAGATTTCTGGGGCAAGCAAGAGGGCTCGGCAGGTGATGGTGCTGACCTGAGTTTGATCCCCAGGACTCACATTGGTGGATGGAAGAGGAAGCTGTTCTCTGAGCTTCAATACCCAGAAAGGATACATTGCAGGAACATGTCCTAAAAAATAGTTTGCAAATTTTGATTTTTTTGATCCCACTTAAAAGTTTGCTGTTTAGAACTGGCATTATCCTGGTAACTTTCTGAACTATTTATTGGCTGTGGCCTTTTCTCTTCTATCTGTGCTTGATCGTGAGTCTTGTGAAATCTGACTTGTGAATTGACAGAAGAAATTCCCTATTCACAAATCCTTTTTTTTTTTTTGAGACAGGGTTTCTCTGTAATTTTAGGGCCTGTCCTGGAACTAGCTCTTGTAGACCAGGATGGCCTCGAACTCACAGAGATCCGCCTGCCTCTGCCTCCCAAGTGCTGGGATTAAAGGCATGCGCCACCACTGCCAGGCTACGTATAAAGGTTTCACAAATACTTCTTACCTTTGTCATGGTGTCTCATGCCACAGACTCGAATCTGTCTAGCACAGCTTCTGAAACTACCAGAAAACCTCTCTGTCATGTTTTCAAGGTCCACAGCTCACCCTTCATATGCTCAATCCCTGCTCACCTCATTTCCAACACACAGGGGACAATGTATTCTGCTTTCATTTGGAGTGGCCAAGAAAATTTCTACATGCTGCCAGACTGCTTGTCTTGAGTACCTGCTGACAAACTGTACAGTAGCAATAATCTTTCCTGTAGCATATGGCCATTGTCATGAAGGGCAGAGCAATGATAGAAGCCCAGCATAGGTAGTGGTGGCAGCCTGGGCCAACTTCTCAGCCCAGGAAGAACTTTCTAAAACCCAAATATATTCTCTCCTTTTCCTGCATTAAAATCCCTCTGCTCTTAGTACAAATCTGAACTCCTTATCATGCCTCCCAGGACCCGTGACCTAATCCTGTATACTTTCCAAACATCCCCTAGATGCCACCACGTACCACAGATGCCCTACCATACTATCTACAGCCTTCATATCACATATACACCTCACCATACCACACATGCACTACACATCCTCCACCACATACACGCACGCTACCCTCTCCCTCCACCACACACACCCCATCTTTACACTGCACATATGCACACACACTATTCAAACTTCATACACCCCACTACACCACAGCCCCCCATTATGTACACCATGCCCATCCACATACATTATCCACACCAAACACACACCCATCATACCACACACACCCTGTACACACCCCACCACTCACACACTGCCTATACCATACACCCACCATACACACTCCACTGTGTACACTGTGTACAATTCATATACTGCCCCTACATACCTTCACCACATCACACACCTATAGCCTATCTCACACACATACCACCACCACACATATGCCGTATATACCCCACTATACCACATGCTAAGAGGTATACCCTATACTACACATATCACCATACCAAACACACACTGCCCCACATACTCCACCATATGCACGCACATACAAGTACCCTACATCACAACCCAACATACCACTCACACACACATAAATATATACATGCACAGTGATTTTTTTGAGGGAGAGAGAGAGAGAGAGAGAGAGAGAGAGAGAGAGAGAGAGAGAGGACTGACAAACCTGTGACGGTAATGTAAGCAAAGTAAATGGAAGTAACCCGGGAAGCTCAGAGAGGCATTGGGGCCGAGAAAATGAAATTCTCCTTTGTAGTGAGATGCCGAAAATCAGAAAGGGTTTTTAAACAAAGTTTGGGGAAAGACAGGGGTGGGTGACACATGCTTAAACAAATGTCTGCAATGCCTCTGCTTTGGGAATGCTGCATGTTTTCAGCAGGAAGTAGACACACCACAACACTTGACTCTTTTCGTTCTTTGAAGTGCCAGCCTCCTCACCATGGGCAAAACCTCCCCCCAGTGCCACTGATTACCCGAAACTGACACATAATCTCTGCTTTACTTCCGAGTTTAGTCCGAGAGCTTTCCTGGAGGCGTGGCTACTACTCATGCCCTAACACAGACCCGAGGTAGAGGAAACCATGCTGCATGGGGTCTTAGCTGCTATGTCTGAGATCAGACCAAGACTCCACCACTCAGCCGCTGAGTGACCCAGAGCAAAGTCTATGTCCCGGGCGCCTTGAGACCCTGACTTTACTGGGTACTATAGTAAATAAATGGCGCTGTCTATAGAGTATCCAACCTTACTAGCGTTTAGTAATACTTAGCAAGTATCAGTGGTGGCAGCTGTTTTTATCCCAGGGGTTCCTTACATAGCATTCTCTCAAGATGGTGATCCATCCACTCTAGTTTGAGAGCCGTAAGCAGAGAGGAAAGCCATCGGAAAAGGGGAGAGTAAAGCCTCAAGCCCTAACTCTGCTCCTGCAGACGCAGCGAGGTTAGGGACTGTTGAAATGAACATGGGTCAGCAGGAGAGTAGATATGACCCCTTAGCTTCTTCTGCTTGGAATGTGTCAGAAGTTTTTCATAGGACAGTTTGAGAGGTTGGGGACGAAAGTCAGGTTAGATCTCCTGAATCTTCTTTATACTTCAAGCCATTCCCCACACTTCCACTCAACCCCCAACCATTAAGGTTGATGGTCCCTCTGTCAGTACCCTGGGAACTGCCAGGGACTGGGGAGGGCTGGCCCTGCTGTTATTTCTACTAAGAGCAGGAACCTCTGGCATTCCAGACCCATGGAGAATAGACCCAGCCCCACACTGTGGGTTTTTTCCTTGGCATGTTCCCAAGAACAGCTGTCAGGAAGGTAGGCCCGCTTGGTGCCCTGGAGTGGGTGGCAGGATTCCTGCAACCTGACTCCTGCTGTTCTAGGCTGGATCCCAGGGTCCTGGCTAGGGGAGGGCATTCCTGTTTGCTCAGCTGCTTGCTCTCCATCTCAAGGCATGGTGGGTATGTTCCCACCATGGGGTCTGACCTCACTCTAGCCACACCCTGGCTTCCAGAAACCTTCTTCCTAGGGAGAACGGTAGGTGCTGGGAAGAGGGAGGAAGCAGGTTGGAATGAACAGAATTGCCAGTGCCAAATGCAAGCCTGGGTCACTCCTGCTTATTTAATCCTGCCAGCAGGGTGCCCGTGGTCAGGACAGCTCCTGTAGGCTCGGTTTTCTCACTTGCAAAACAGATTACAAAAAGGATCCAGCTCGTTATTGGTGACTTTAAAAACGATCGTTAGTAGAGGGAAACGCGAATTTCCCCTCTGGCCCCTGTATTACTCCTTCAGGCTACCTTTTTCTGCTACCCCAGTGAGGATTTTTCTTATTCAGCCATAGGAGCACCAGGCTCCCCTATGGCAGCCAAAGTAGATGTTGCCAAGGGGCTGCAGAATGGGCAAAAGCCCAAGGGATGTGTGCCAGGTCACATCTCCAACCTTCCCCAACTGGACAAATGCCACTGGTGGCTTTTTCCAAACTGCTTTTCCAGCCCGTGGCTCCTTTCCTCTCACCTGCCAGGACCTGCATTTCTATTTCTGTTTTGAAAGCCTCAGGGAAGTGGACCAGAATAATTAATGATTGATTCTCAAGCACAGCCACCAGGAGGCCGCAGGGCAGGCTGCTGGCCATCTCCTCAAAGTGTGAGGACTGAGTAGAAATCCCGTGAGGCTGCGGCAGGACTGGGATTGTTCCTGGGGGAGCAAGCGGTGGGAAGACTCCAGGTGCTCAGGGCACATCTACTCTTTGCGAACTACACCTACGAAGTTTGCAGTCCTGTCTGCCAGGACCTCTGCTGCCTTCCCTTTAGGTCAAAGGACGTCCACCATTCCTCTCACAGTAACCCCCACCTCGCTATAGCGCTGCGTGAACAAGCGCATGCTCACTGGCCCCTTTATCTTGAGGTTCTCAGAAGGCTTTTGAAAAACTCATCCCGCTTTTGGGGAAAGGATTAAAGGAACCGACGTCTACTGAAAAATGCTAGAGGAGTTTTAACTCTGCCTTTCTTGGGCGTATTGCCTCTGCCTTTGTTATCTACTAATAATTAACTTTTGTACCTAGCTGGTTTTCAAAGGGCTTTGGCATTTGTAAGTCTATTCATCCTTGAGGTAGGCCTACCCTTTCTCTCTACCTCACTGCATCTCACGTCCCACAGAAAAAGAAATCAAGGCTCAGAGAGAAGGAATGATCCTATTCCACACAATTAGGTCTGGCACACTCACCATCTAACGCAGAGTCGAGCTCTCTCTTATCCCTAAAGGATGTATTTTGGTTCAGGAATGGTCATTAAGTAGGGGGAGACAGGCTGTTAGAGAGGGGTGGGAACCTTATGCCACACTTGTCCTCCAGGAAGATTGCACAGGGAACCTTCTGTGCCTGCATGTTGAAGGGGAAGATGAGGTTCCGGGTCTCCTCTGCTGTGGTTCTTGGGGTACCTCTAAGAGCAGCTGGAGAAAGGACGAGGGGTGGGTCACCTCAGCCAGCAGGCTCCAGAATTTCACCTTTGTAATCCAACAGCCATACTTGTTCAGTAGGCAGCTGAAACTCTGGGCTATTTACAAAAGACCCAAACAGCCAGCTCTAATCGGGTGATGCAATGAACTCAACCTGCTTTGCCAGGGCAGCCCCGGTTTAGTGCGGAAAACCTCAGAACCAGGAGCATCCAGAAGATCATACTGCTCCTACCAGCACCATGGTGCCCAAAGACCATCTTCTGAAAGCTCACCAGACCAACGTTGCATTATAGTCCCACAATATTAATTATATAAACTCAAAAAGTTGCTAAGTGCAGCATACGATTGTCACTTTCCCCAGGAGTGAATGGAAAGTTGAGCCCGAAGGAATATTTCTTTCCACAAACCTTGAAATATGTGACCTGATTTCTTTAGAAGCCAACCAGCGTTATTCATGGTTGCATTGTAATATTGGCAACAAATTAAATTTTCTTAGGAAAACACAGAGCATAAAACTTGTAACTAAAGCATGTGTGTGTGTGTGTGTGTGTGTGTGTGTGTGTGTGTGTGTGTGTGTGCCAGGTATGGCAGCACCTTTAATACCAGCTCTCAGAAAGACAGAGACAGGTGGATCTCTGAGTTTGAGGCCAGCCTGCTTTACAGAGAGAGTTCCAGGATAGCCAGGGCTACACAGAGAAACCTTGTCCCAAAAGAGCAACACACAAAACCAAAACCAAAAACTTATAACTGGGTTTAAGCTACAGGTTGCTAGTTGACAACCCTGGGGAAAAAGCTTATGTGCATGAAACTGAAGAGTAGGTGGGGCATTTTTAAAGGGAACTCTCTAATTTCCTGCTGAGCTAAAAGTCGAGATATAAATATATTTTGACACTTTTCATTTTCCAAAGAAAAGACCGAGACCAGAGCAGCTTCGTTCAGGTAGCTGGGTACGGCTTAATGACACTTCTTCTGTATAGGTTGCAGGAAATCAGTAATTAGAAAACAAGGCATGGTGTTCTGACTCCTGGTTGGTTCTAGAAGATCAACCCTGCTCAGTGTCCCCCTGGCCATCTATGTCACCTGCAGCCTGAAGCAGGCATGGCCTTGAGGCATTTGGGCCTGTTTTTCCTTGATAAGTAGCTAAGTGCAGGTGCACATTACATTCTCATAGTAGAATATTGCAATAACTTGCTGTGGGACTAACTATTGGAGAAAAGGAACCATTTTTGTTGGTCAGTAAAAAAAGAGTATTGGCCAGAAGAGAGTCATTAGTTTTAATGGTTAGTAGACCTTTGGCTTGGGTGGAACTTCTGAGGTTTTCAAAACTGTGGGCAAGGCTTCTCAGCCAGCTTGGAGTACTGCCTCCTGTGGAGAGGGAGCAGGCTCTGGCCTCTGCTGTGGTCTGCTCACCCCACAGCTTCCTCCAATGGAAGGAAGGGCAGGAGCAGAAATGCAGGAATAGCCGTTGGGGTTCTTAGGTCCTGTACCAAGATCCACGCCCATCCTGACACAGTTGAACCTTCTTTCTCCAGGAGGATGTTATGGTAGGGTCAGATTATCTGAACCTTCCACAACTATCGAGCAGTCTTAAGTAACAATACAGAAGCATTTAAAACAATAACGAGCTAGATGCTTTCCTTTAGAGCCCTTTAACGATTCATTTACAGACACACATTCTCTTTCTTTTCACACAATGACTAGATTTCTCCTAAATTGAGATGCGAGAAAGGCCAGATGGGTTGTGAAATAACTCCTTTTTTTTTTTTTTTAATTTAGAACGTTGTGAGTTCTCATACCCAGGTGCGTGCATACACCTCTCCAAACACCCCAGGGTCCTCTCCCCTGTCCTGGCTTCCTCCTCATTCCAGCCCTTGCTTCTACCCCTCAAGGCAGAACAGTCCCTCCTGCCCCACAGGACTGTCCTCTCAGCTGTAATCCTAAATCCAGAGATCTAGTCTGAGATTGCTGGTGGGGAGGGGGGGCCATGACTCACTGGCCTGTAGGTTCTCCAGAACATTTGCTCCCACGTGCTCACAATGTCCCCTTGGACGGTGACTCAGTATCAAAGAGAATTAACTGTGAAGAGGGAAGTGTCAGCCATTGCTACCACCAAGAGCCTCTCATTCCTTCCCAAAGGATGCCTTCTACATCACAGAAGCCATTGGCTCCTGTGTCATTGCCACAGGACAGCTCAGGATTAGGTGAAATCTAAGCCAGACAGTTTAAACTCTTTTCCCAAGTTCCTAATTCCAAAGAATGAAGGAGAGAGCTGATGGCCCTGCATGTTGGAGAAGAGAGAGAAGTGGCCTTAGTAGGAACCATTTTCTTTAAGCTAGTAGTGGATAAATCTCTATGGCCCAGAGAAAGTGGCTCGATGTTGATCAGGCATCTACGCTAGAGAGGGTCACATCAGCAAGCAAGGCCATCTTGCATGAGTGGGCTTCTACTCAAAGACCCGTGCCCTCATACCGAAGTTCTCATACAGAAAGGAAAAGGCCCTTTCCCCATGAGCAGGGACAGAGGAGGGTTGCAGGGTGCCACAGAGCGACCTTGAGCTCACTCTGGTGGTCAGTGACCCCAAGAGTCTCCAAAGAGTCACATCCTCAGGCGCCGAGGTTTTCATCTTCCACTCCCCCAGTGTTTCCTGGCCTGCTGAGTTAGGACTCGGCCGCCCTCTCTTCCCTCCGCTGGAAACAGAAGCTCCAGCGAATGTTTCTAACTCCTGAGTCCACTCAGCCATGTCCCCCTTGCAAAATCCTCCCCTTCCCTCACCCCCCTGCACCCAGCCAGCCAATCCGCAGCCTGAGAGCCTCGCCAGACACATCTCCCAGGGCCTCGGCGGGATAAAACTGGTTGGCGATGCCAGGTGGATGGGAGCAAACTTCAGAAGGAAGAAGAGACGCCTGGGCCCTGGGCAATCTCAGGGGCAGACCCAGGCAGAGAGGGCCTGAGGCCAGCCGGCCAGGTATGCTGCCTAGGGGCTAGAAGGGAGCAGGCTGGGAAACAGCTGGCCTGTGAGAAAGGAGAGGGTCCCAAGAAGACTAGCAGCCTTTTCCTTCTCAAGTTAAGTGGGATGAGGCAGGGGCAATAGAGGAATAGGGTACCTGGATGGAGTTTGGGGCTTCCTCCGTGCATTCCTAACTATGAATCCTCCCAATAAGCACATTCGCTAGGCCAGACTGAGGTTGGCCTCACTTCAGCCAAAAAAAATATTCCCTGTTCTTGGCACTCAATGGGAGTCAAAAGACCTAGCTTGGGGAGGGGATGTGGAGTTGGGGCCTCAAGTCTCATGTCCTTTGCCCTGGGTTTATGCAGGGTAGCAGCGTGGCTGCTGGCGCCACCAGGACCTGCGTAAGAAAGCCGCGAGTGTTCCGCAGGCTGCTGCGAGCGACTCCCTGGCGATGCCTCACAACTCGATCAGATCCGGTAAGGACCGCAAAAGGGGCTAGGACCCCCAGCCCTCGCGCCGCCGCCGTGCGTCGGTGTGTGCGCTTGGCCGGGTAGGGCGAGAGAGCTCACGCTCCAGGCTGGCGGGACCCGCCTGTGTGGGGACACAGCTGGGGGCGCCTCGGGCCTGGCTCTCCACTGGGGACCACCTTGCTGCTCTCCAGTTCTTGGGTCTCCCTTTGCCCAAGCTGTCCTTTCCCGGCCTTGGTTTCTGAGAACCACAGGAAGCCATGAGGGGTTAACTGTGGGGTCACAAGGGTTGTCCTTTGCGCCCCCCTCAACCATCTCGCACAGCCATTGGACAGGGTGGACGTCCTGTACGCTCTCAGGCCTTAGGCCAAGCAGATTCTAGACTTGCCGCGACCCCTATTCTTGGATCTCTGGGTGCACGCAGTTCTTCTCAAGACTCCTTAGGGCTCCGTGAGCCCTCCCCCCACCTCTGCATGTTTCATCCCACGGAAAAAAGGAGTCTGGGGATTGGGGTGTTTGGGAACGGTGGCGCACTATGGTGCTTCTGGATGCCTTCCTACCTGCCTTGAGCCAGGCAGGGACCCAAGCTCAGAGCTTCCACTGGCGCAGACTAATGCCGGCCGCCAAAAGATCCCAATTTTCCTCCCCACCTGCGCCCCAGCCCGGGGCCTTCAAAAGCTCCCAAGCTCCCTGCAACTGTGCCTGATCCACCCACTCGCGGCTGGGGTCAGGATGTACTTGGGGGAAGGACCCCCTAGGGTTCAGGCTGGCGAGCGTAGTGGACGCCCGCCACCCAGTCGCACGGCCAGTGCGGACAGCGGGCGGAGGCGCGACTCGGCCCGTGGTGATGGATGGAGCCAGGTCGGGCGCGAGGAAAGCGATTTATGGGGCCAGGGCGCATCGCGATCGATTTGGGCCGGCCAAGTGAGAGGAAATCAATATTTCAGATGAATTCTCCGCGAATATGAAGTCGCGCTCAGCAAACGGGACATTTGTTATAATAAGGAGGGTCGGATCCCGAGCGCCGCGCGGCTGAGATCTTTATTTAGCTTCCAGGGTCAGACCGTGCGGCAGTCTCGGCTGGGAGGGCCCAGACCTCACTGGAAGGGACACCACCAAACCCCTAGGGCGCGGAAAGGCTTCCTAACCCTTTTAGTTGTAAAGCGGTGGAGGAGACAGCAGGATGCTCACCCCCTCCCCCCGCCAAGCTCCCAAAGTGGGACCCTAACGATCTTAGCTGCCCTGGCCAACTTGGGGCAGCTTCAGAGACTGCGGCTTGGACATCTCCCCGCGCTTCCCTGGCGCCGCCAGTGAAGCTGCCTAGCACCCCTGATCCGGCTGCTTCCGAGGGCCCAGCGTGCCTCTGTGCCACTTTCTAAGGCCAGGGCAAGATTTTAGCCCCTTCGTCTTTAGTCAAACTAGCGTATGATACTGAACATCATCTCAGCCTCCGGAGATGGGTGGTTTTCCAGGCCTAGTGGGGTCCGGCAGCTGCTAACCTCTCTGGCTAGGCTTTTGGCGATTCCGGTTTACTCTGCTTCGACCTCCTCCTGACCTTTCCGTTGGTGACAAGAGTGGGCACTCACAGACCTCGAATTCACGAGGATGAGCGAGACTCTTCTCCAACGCCGCTTAAGAAATAAGAGTGTCAGAATTTTTCCGGTTTGGCTTGTTTTCGTTCTAAAAGCACTCCTTAGAATAAATGAAGATAAAAATAAAAAAGAAAAGGCAAAAGGCACGATTTACCTTTACTTTATTCTCAGTCAACGACTGCCCCAGTTGCCCAAAGAAAGGCGCTTTTCCTATCAGCTCAGATATAGATCGCCCTTGGGTGTGAGTGTCTCCCTTCTGTCTCCAGCCCCACCGGTAGTTTTTTGTCCGAGAAAGCCAAAGGAGCCTCCTTTTCTCCCTCCTCCAAACAAAGGAAGAAATAAAACCGCGAAGGAGAGGACGGGGGACTTTTTCCATCCATACCACGACTTTTGAAAAGATGAAAAATGCCTAAAGGAACCCCAATAGTTAAAATCTGTTCTGCATTTCTATCCTGATCCCTGTGCAGGCAAAGCTGAGCCAGAGATGCTGTGTTTTTCTAATCATTTGTTTGACATGGTGTCCCTTATTTAGAGAGGAATTCTTGCCTTTTTGTTTTTGTTTTTAAATTTTTTTTTTAAATTTTTTTTTGAAAAGACCATTCTTCAGGTTTAGCGGCTGGTCCACAATTCTGCTGGCACCTCAATTTCTGCCTGCGACTGTGGAGTCTGAGGGTTTAAGTTTTCTGCGGAGCAGACTCCAAAGCGCAAGAGTCCTCTTGGGCTTTTGCCAAAGCCTGGCCAGGCCAGATCCCCTGGTCCAGCCATCCTCGCTGCTTAGCTGCTCAGCAAAAGTTTCCTTCGCACTGTCACTCCCCCTTCATCCTCCTCTCATGCCGGGCTAATCGAGTCTTGCAGAAAGGTCTTAACATCTTTACAGCTTTATTCTTAAGGATAGTTCGTGCTGTGAGTGAATTATTTTGCTATCGCGTTGGGCTGAGCGTTCGATAAACCCGCAGGATTTTTTGTTGCACCGGGGAACAAAATTCTCTAAAAGCAGAAGCATAAAAAAAAAATGTTTTGGAAATTGTGTGAAGAATGATCGGTGCCACTTATATATTAAAACGTAAATAATGTTTCCACGAAGAAGAGAGTTTGGTAAAAAGCAAGCAGATTGTCACTAAAAGTAATATTCAAAAAAACTTGTGGAGAAACTATCCCCTCCGTTCCTCCGGAAACATATTATTCTAGCGGCAGATGAGAAGATCAAGGGAAAGAACTAAGTTGCCTTTAAACACCTACAGCTGGGAAAGGGGTGAAAAAAAAAACAATTGGAAAGAATCTGTTTCTTTCCAGGTTTCTTGCCTGGTTTAGGGGGGAAAAAAGAAAAAAAAAAAAGAAAGAAAAGAAGGAAGGAAGGAAGGAAGGAAGGAAGAAAGAAAGAAAGAAAGAAAGAGAAAGGTTTTCTTGAGAGGTGAAGTGGTGTCCAGGAACGTGAAGAGGTACTGGGGCTCCTCAATTCATCTTTGTTTCAGGACGGACTAGCTTCCCTTCCTCTGCAAGTTAATTAGGAGATAATTTAGTTGCCTTGTGAATTAGTTTTAAGATAAGTATCTTTTCAAGCCGTTGTCACTTTAATTGCCCCACTGATTGATAAGAAGTAATTATTTCTAATTGACACTTTTTTGATGTCTATTGGAAACATTTATTTGAGACCTTTCTGGAGTAAAAAGAAAGTTAATTAATTTTTATCAATCGACACCCAAAAGGACAAAGGACGCAAAGAAAACAAAATAAAAATCAATACCGTGTAATTTTAATTATTAAAAATCATTTTGGCTTGAAGGAGATCTTCTGTTAATATATGAAATCAGAATATTGTATGACAGTCTTAAATCTCCAATTTCAGTGAGTGCAACTATTATGGGCATACATTTTCTGTGGATAAATTTATTAGCCCTTTGTGCATCTACTTCATTTCATTCAAGTTCCCTCTGCTTTGTGTGTGTGTGTGTTTTGCCTTTCTTTTCTTTTTTTTTTTTGTAAAATCAATGAAACTTGGAATGTTCTGAACAGATAAAATCAGTTTTTTGTTAGTAGCTAATTTTGAGTATGATTTACTAACAGCCATCCTGGCTCTCTGTAATTATTGATGGAGCTGGGTTGAAAGGTGAAACTTTACTTATGGTGGGTGACACATGCTGTCTCATACCTAAACCTTGGAGTAAGCAGTTTAATCATTGACCCCCAGCACATTGTACTGCGAAAGAGAAAAATACGGGAAATAAAGAAACAGAAAAATAAAATAAAGAAAAAGATAACGAAAGTAAAAAGAGGAAGGGGATGGCTGGAAGAGATGAAGGTACACCATTTACTTTGGGAAGAAGGTGGCCCAATGCAGGTGACTAGGATCCTTGATTTAAAAGGTAAATTGAAATCCTGATTTTGGAACTCATTCTTTTGAACATACACACTCTCCCACAGTTCCGGAGCCATCCCTCTTCTTTTCTATGTTGAAAAGGAGCAAACTCTTGGGCAGCCAGCTGGTTAAGATATTGGGCATCTAGTTATCAAAGTTTTGATTTGAAAATCTGTGAAGAGAAACCAAAAACAATGTACATTGTGTTCTAGGAACATGCATTAAGATTTGGATGTTGTTTTTATTTGTTCTGGAAGCCCCATCTCTGTTTGCATATTCATGCTTTTCATAGGCAGGCTTGTGACTTATTGACATAGGAAGATATTCCTGAATTAACCCCCCCCCTCTCTCTTACATACACAAGCACACACACACACACAGTTGTGCACCTCAGGAAGAGAGGAATATAATCACGTAAAATATGCTCATGTCAGGTTAATTTCAGCCAGTGTCTTTTTCAACCATTTACATGAAAAATAAAATCCTGTCTGCTTTTAATTCTGTTTCTCCAAGATTATGTGGAGCTGCAAGAATGAGGAAACATTTAAATGAAAATGAAATTTAAGACGCACAAACAACAGATAATATCACATACCAACCCCACTATTAGTGAAACTGGAAAAATATATAAATAATGCAAAAAAAAAAATCAGCAAGGGAGAGTTTAGTGATGGAAAATTCCCCTGCAATTAAATGAAACAGTAATTTAATGGAGATATGCCTGAATGAATTAGCATTTATTAATTGGCTTTCATAAAAACAATGTGTGTGTGTGTGTATGTGTGTGTGCATACACCTGCATGTACACACACAAGGGTAGTGTAGAAATTATAGCTTCCTTGCAGGAAAAGTTGCTCAAATGTTCATCTCAAATCGTGCCTTTGTCAAATTCTCTCTTTTTGTGTATGTGGAAAATTCCAGTTCAAGTTTCACCTGCACATAGGGTGTTTGCAACAAGGGGAATCCTTCTAAAACAGAATGATGCTGCCTTCCTTCTTATTTCTAAACATGAAACCAAGGAGACACACACAGGTGTAGCTGACTACACTTTGCTTAGGAACATTTAAACCAGGTCAGAAAAAAAGGAAGGAAGGAAGGAAGGAAGGAAGGAAGGAAGGAAGGAAGGAAGGAAGAAAGCAAGCTTCCTGCTTTCTCTGGGGCACAGCTAACCAAGGAGAGAAGGAGAGAAGGTTGCTTTGTGGTTTGGTCCTTACCCAGACTGCTAGAGCATCCTCCCTAGCTCAGGCAGGAACTATAGTTTGTAATGTCAGCAAGGCACTTGCTAGAGTTGACTGGGTGCATGGATGTATTTACTCTCCCTCACCACCGCTGGTCTGTCTTCATTCAGTTCTAAGCATTTTAATGCCACTCTATCAATGTGAGAAATGCCAGAGTTCTCAGCTGAGCTGCGGAACCGCTTTGAGCTCTGAGAGTTTGAGAATGAGAGCCAGAAGGTAAGAGAAATGTGTGTGTGTGTGTGTGTGTGTGTGTGTGTGTGAGAGAGAGAGAGAGAGAGAGAGAGAGAGAGATTTAAAAGGAGGGAGCAAGGCATGAGTTCCCATTCAAGACTGGGTTATTTTGCTTGAGTTGATGCCTTGGTAGAAGCTGAGGCACTTCCCCTCCCAAGTTCTCACTTCCTTCAGAGATAAAACTTCAGGGTCCAAAACTTGTTCTAAGAGAGCCATACCCCATACTATGAATGTTTCTTTCTGGATTCAGGTGGCAATGCATTACTTAGTCCAGGTTCTTTTGGAGAAGGGAGTCAAGGCATATGAAATGTGTTCAAAGTCTGTTTCTAAGGCAATGTTAGGTGGGTCTCTTTGAGGTTAAAAGTACAAAGAATAGTCGTCAGAGGGCTCTGGTCTCCCGAAAGCTGAACCAACCCCAGTTTCTTCCAACCTAACAGAGTAAATCTGGAATGGAATATCTGAAGCCAAACAGGCGGGAGGAGGCTTCCAACTTTTTTTTATCTGCACTAACAATGCTTCAAAGTGCATCTGTGAGGAGAGATGATAATTGTCTCACGTCCAGAGAGCCAGCTTTGCCTCCACTAAAGATCTTTCCCAAGGACTGGGGTCTGGGTAGAAACCAATGTCTTTGTCCAAGGATAAGGGTAGAGAAGTTCAGATGTCTCTCATGAACTCTTAAGTCCCTTTTCTGCATTAATTCCTAAGGATCCCACTCCATAGTCTCAAATGCCACATGAGATGCCAAGTACGGCTAGGGTGCACAACCATTCTTGCAGCCCCTCCTCTCCAAGCAATGCTCTTTTATGGCCAAAGGAGAATCAGTCCCCCAGAGCCAAGTTTACCGTGGAGCTTAGTGCCAGGAAGCTGAGATTTTCATCTCCATGGATGGTTACAGGTGTGGCACTGTACTGAGAGCAGGCACATCCATCAACTCATTTGAAGTCTCATGACTTTGCCTGACAGGTACTGCATGGATGTTTCTATGGAAATGAAGGGAACTCACGGGCAAGGAGGCAGATCTCAATCCATTCCCTCTCCACCCAAAATCCAGCTCATCAAAACTTGGTAGCAGTAGATGGGTGTTCACACTTGCAAACTTGGTAGAAACTCAGTCAGAACACTAGGCAAGGAGGTTGAAGAGCCTATACCAGCAGGGACTGTTGTTCAGTCTGTCAACTTGTTTTCCTCATCCAGGTCTCTCAGTCTCTAGCAACTAACTGAAGTGTGTTTGTCTGCAGCACGGTCCTGTCTTTCCCTCTGTGATGTGAAGGAAGTGTTTCAGCTTCCCCAGTGCCTCTTGAAAGTTGCTGTGGGGAGATGGAGGGGCCAGCCATTAGCCAAAGCGAAGGGAGGAGCCTTCTTTCAACACATTCCTCCAAAACTCTGTCTATACCCAAAGAAGTGTCACCTTCAGGCACCTTAGAAAGTTGAGAGCCCATAGGAAGCTTCATTTCCTCCCTGCAGCAGCTCAAAACCACATTGAGTCTGAGTGTCTAGGTTCACGTCAGGAGCAGAGAGTGAGCTTCTGTGATAGAAATAGTTTTGATGTATCCAGGAAGGCCTTCCTGCTTTGCCAGGAGCTAGTACTGAGCATCCAATCTCCTGGCCATGTAGCTAGGACACTGGACGCCGGGCACTTTCTCCAAGTTTAGTTTTGTTTCCTCTGTGGCTTCCTCAGGGTCTCTCACTCAGGGCGTCAGAGCCAAGGCTTCTGCTGCTGCGGAGCCTCTACAGACGTTCCTTTTAAACCTCAGCCCAAAATGGGGTTCGTTTTAATGTCTTCATTTAGCTGCTGAGCCGGTTGCAATTTTTGTGATGGTTTTATTTAAACAGTGAGGAGCTGTTTAAATAAAACCAATCTATAGCTCCTACCCCTTCTCTCTCCCCTCCCCTATCTTCCTCCTTCCTTCCCCCCTCTTTCTTTCTCTCCCTCTCTCTTCCTCTTTCTATCTTCAGTCACAATGGCCATTGGTTTTGCCTTTTTCACTTGTTTTCCTAAATGGCCTTGGAATGACTTGGCAGTTAGCGCTAATTAGTCTGCTGGGACACAGTGCCACCGTCAGAAGAGGGCAGCAGACAGGTCTGGCTGAACGACGCAGCTAGGAGGGAAATGGCTTAATCTGCTGTCATCCCATGAACTGTGTGTTTGCACACACCCGACCCTCTGTTTGTGTTGTCATTTTTATTCATTGGTGTCGCCAATATTTGAGGTAGACGGGAGAACTATTATCCCTGGGATAAGCTCCAGGGCTTTGAGGTGTCAAGAGGGTGAGGAACTTCCTAAATGACTGTGAAGCTAGAGTCCTGTTCCAGCCTCCCACCATGGAAGACCCTGTCCTGCAGGCAGCAGGAGGGGCTAAACCCTGGAGCCTTTGTTCTTGACCTGGGGCCTCACTGTTTTCTTTCTCTGTGACCTTTGGGAAGTGTGTTGTCTTTTGGGGCTTGAATAATTTAATTGTATGAAATTGGGGAATGTTTCAGGGCTTCTAGGAAGCAGTATATGTAAAACTAATGTCTTTAAATGAATATATGTTGAATATATCAATGTAAATATATATTCAATATATTCAGGGTAAGTATATATTGAATATATACATATTCAAAAGAAATTAATATCCTCAACATGGCACATAGTGGATACTCAAGATTTCTTTCTTTTTCTTTTTTCTTTCTTTTCTACTTTTTTACAATAGAGACTTTAGAAGAGGTGGCACACACCTTCAATCCCAGCACTCAGGAGGCAGAGGTAGGCAACTCTCTGTGAGTTCAAGGCTAACCTGGTCTACTGGGCAAGTTCCAGGACAGGCAGGATTCCACAGAGAAACCCTATCTTGAAAAACAAAAATAAATAAATAAATGAAAATATAAATAAAAATGAAAAAGAGATGTAAGTTGCCCAGGTATTGGAGGATGGCATGAATTCCTGATCCCCCCCCCAACTTTCTGAATGCTATAATTACAGCCATAAGTCACCTTGACTGGGTTATAAGGTGGTGGGGCTCAAACCCTAGGATTCCTGTATGCCAGGCAAGCACTCTATTAAAAAAGAAATTGTTCCACATCATGACCACCAGGGACCGAGTGTCCAGGACACATTTCCAGATATCACATTGCCTTAGCAATTCTTCTAAGACTTCAAATGGAGAACTTGAAACCCAGAGCTGAAATGCTGTTCTTTTGTAGATCTAAGAGAGACCTTTTCATATTCTACACAGACGAAACAGGAGACCCATGCTACAGGGATGTTGAGATGAAATACAAGGATACTTGGGAAACGTCGGCTAAGATCCCCACAGTCACTGTCAGCTGTCCCACCGTCCTAGCTAGAAAACCGTTCCTTGCTTCATTACAGGAAAGCTTAGTACTGGGAGCACTGAGCTTTTACTAGAACGAACTGCCTGTGGACTTTAGGTTGGAATCCAGAACATTCTAGGACAGTGGTTCTCAACCTGGAATCATGACCCCTTTGACAAACCTCTATCTCCAAAAATGCATACATTACAATTCATGACAGTAGCAAAATTACAGTTATGAGGTAGCAACAAACATAATTTTATGGTTGGGGGTCACCACAACATGAGGAACTGTATTAAAGAGTTGCAGCATTAGGAAGGTTGAGAACCTCTGGGCTAGGGTCTTAATGGAATCCTCCTGGGAGTTCTGTGCCTTAGCAATTATGCTGTGTGTGCAGCTAAGGCAGGGAATGCAAACATTTGCCTTAGAGACTTGTTTTTTTAATACAGACCCATACCACTTAGTTTTTAGAAATTAAAAGTCACCATTTTTCTGCTTTCTTCCCTTTTCTCCCCACCTCCTCCATTGTCCACCTCTGTCTTCTATTTTGCCGCTTTGCATAATAGTAATCCAGTTTGAGCCGGATGGCGAACCCTGGTTGACATTTAAGTCTTAGGAACTGAGCACTAGTTGCTGACTTCAGCTTGGCTTCACTTCTTCATTTGAATATTCACTTGTTCTTGGAAAGCCTCAAAATGGAGGTGGCAATTGTGGGTGACCTTCCACACTCCCAGACCCACCCATCTTATGACGGACATCTGATTCTGAGCCTGAGGTGGAAGTGAGGAGGAGGGATGTGGGCAGGAAACAGTTCTAGAGTCAATCTAGGAAACAGCTGGAATCTGAGAGCCAGCAGTCTATTTCAACTTAACTATCTTACATGGACTGCCACTTACCATGTTCAGAGTGCCATGCCAGTGATGGTGGCATCTGTGGCCAGGACAAAGAAGGTGAATGCCTGGATTTTCATTATGAAGACAGGAGAGGTACCTACTCAGGGCAGGGAAATGGATTCTTGTGAATCCCTTTAAAGGGAACAGACCCATAGAACCAGGAGGGGGAATAAGCAGACAAAACAACTCAGGGGCAGGACAAGGACAAACACTGACAAACAGGTCAGTCAGGAGCACTAGGAAGCTCAGGTCATTTATCTTGAACGGCCACAAGAGAGCCACCATATCATCAACTGCTGAGAGATAAACCTCCTGTGGTCATCTGAGGTCTGGTGGATTCCTGAAGCGCTCTGCTCTAGAAAGCTAGCCTGGGAGCCTGGACAGGACCAGCAAGCTCCAGGAGCTTACACTGGAGTCTCATCTCCATATGGCTGAATATCTCAAAACGAGACAGAGTTATAGGTGTCAGCATCATGAACAGATGCCCACTTCTGCAGAGCTAAAATGCTAGGCTCCACCAGCTGGAAGGGGTCCTTTGCCTGGGACTACCTGAGGCTCCGCGGCACAGCCTGCTCCTGCCCAAGCTGCTCTTTGAATCCAGCCCTTTACAAGCTACTCTCTGCATCACGCAGTGTAGACACAATTGTTCTTTCATTCGAACACTGGCTCTGCTCTTGAGAAGTCTAGAAATGGAGGTGGCAATTGAGGGTGACTTCTCCATACTCACGGACCCATCTTATGATGGGCATCTGTTGCCAGCCATCGCTGGTATCTGCAAAGCTCTGATTGTTTGCCGACTCATTTTCTGTGGTCGTTAATCTGCCCCACACAGACAGCACCCATCTTGAGCCCAGAGCATCTAAGTTTCCCTTTGGTAAAAGATAAAAGGGTGTGATTAAAAAGCTGGCCTTAGGGTCACTCACACCCAGCTTTGACACTCTTCCCAACTGCTAGCACTGTGTGCTCAGGGGCTCTTCATTCTGCCAGTCAGCTGTGACCCACTTGCTGTCCATATCTGAGCTATCTTCAGCAGACCCACCACCTCTTGTAAAGCTTTCTATGACTCATTCTTCTCCCTCAGTCCCCCCACGAAATCCTAGTGTTTTATGGCTGGTTGTGGTCTACTTTGCACATGGTGTATTTATCTTTGTGGCTCCTACATTCTAGGCATGAGCTATTTGAGGGTCTGTCAGACCACTCACACACACACTACAAGAACTGCACAGGATTTAATTACACTAAATAGTCCAACTAGCTCCAGGAGCATTAAGATCAAGGGGAGTCACAGATGAGGCTCTGTCATCACACTATCGCAACAGAAGACTGAGGGTTTACACACTGTAGACTCAGGTTCTACAGTCCTTGTGGAAGAGCGGGAACCTCTTCTCAAAAACCAGAACTCTCTCAAGTGACCTTGTGGTACACCCTAAAGTGTGGTGAGGGTGGAATAGAGGCTCTAAAATGAGAGAGTGTTGTCTGTGGCCTGTTCTGGGTGAGCAGGATTTAGAAAATGGGAGGAAAGGGCCTCCCTCCCAGGTTGAAGTTCAGTGAGAGCTGCTGAGGGACACAGTCACCTAGGTGCACACATATTAACACAGAGACACACAGACACACACACACACACATCTGGTACTCACACCTAATACACACACACATATAACACAGAGACACACAGACACACAGACACACACACATCTGGTACTCACACCTAATGGACACACACATATAACACAGAGACCACAGACACACACACACAGATCTGGTACTCACACCTAATACACACACACACACACACATATAACACAGAGACACACAGACACATACACACACACATCTGGTACTCACACCTAATGGACACACACATGCAACCAGACCAGGAACTAGAGAGGGGTAAAAAGGTGCACAAGCCACTTTCTTGTGGGCTCATACAAGGGCACAGCCATTTTGGAGAATGAGTGAGTGAGTGAGTGGCTACTTAAATTTTATAGTCTGGGCACCTGAGCTTAGTCCTCCAGCTCGAATACACACACTCACATACATACCACATAGGCTGGCCGAATACGTTTACACACAGACATGCACTACTACTTTCTTACACACATAAACACACTGGGAGTAGGACTTTATGGGGCTTAGGAACCACCCAATGAATACAGGTGATAAAGGGGACAGAGAAGTCCCTCTGTTCTCAGAGACCCCCTGGAGACACAACTGTGCAGTTACAGATTCTGGTTGAATCTGTGGTTGTAAGGAGATGATAAATAATAGATGGAGTGGGGAAGGAGAGTCCAAGCTACTCATGGCTTCTGCTCCATATTGTGGGTGCACTGGTGCATGGGAAAAGAGCCTGTACCACCTTGGTTTTATAGCTTATGACTTCAGATCTGAATAGAGGAATATGGTTTATCAAGCCATGTCGTAATACCCCAACCACCAGTCCCTTGCAAAGTTAAAGAACATGGATGGTCATGGAGGTTGAGTAGACACTCTGGGTTCAGCATTATTTTTGTCAGTTGTGGCTCAGGGACAGGTAGCCATTTGCTAGTAGCCACCTCTAACATCCCTGACTCCTTGGAGTTCTTGGTGGATCTTCCCTGATCTGGATAAAGTCACTAGTGGCAATTTCTGAAGGACTTATTCTTTGTAGAATCCAGCTTTTTTGTAACCCGAGGATGAAGCATTGAACACACATTGTCCAGGCAGGATCCCTGGTATAGAATTCTGGAGCAGCTCTTCCCCTTGGGGCACCTTGGCATCTGTCCCAAGCCTTCTGCACAGCTACATCCAAACTTGCACAGGTCTATTGGAAAAAACCTGAATGGGAACGGGGAAAGTTAGCAAGTCTCAGGAGCACATGAGACCAAGATTGTTGTAAAAGCCACAAGAATAGTGTTTATGATTGTCGCCGGCAATATGATTTATTCAGAGAACAAGTAGTTATTGCTTTCATAAGTCTGTGATTTTTCAGGCAACATTCTCTTGTAGGTGAGCAGAGGTGCACAGCCATACAACAGAGCCTAAAGTGCCAGCAGGGAACAGTGCATTTGTAGACAAAATACCTTCCTGTTGAAGGTGTAAGTTTTTCTACTTATGAACTTCTATATCTGCCCTTTGGGACCCAGGATCTAGGATCTAATTCAGCAATCCTGTCAAACTCGCTGCTTCAAGGTGTTTATTGCAGATCAACCTATGGTCCTGACTGAATACAAGTCAGAATAGCCATTATTGGTGCAAAGGGGAATGTGTCTGGTGTCCACACAGAGGTTATACCTCTCCAGTTGCATGAAATAATGAGATCCACATGCCTCTCTTCATCAGAAAGCATCTCTGGGACTCACTCTGATTTTCCCTAACAATACCCTTTCTTTCTGGGTATATGACATAGTTCATACATGTTGGTGACTTAAGGAACTGAGGTGCTTTGAAACGGTAAGGTGGCCCCTGGAGCAGGGCCTCACATTGCTCAGCTTCTCAGGCATGCGCCCGTTCATCTGTTACATCTGTGCAAGTTCCTATAGTCTCATTGTCTCAGCTCCCTGGTAAACACCTAGTTTTGTTTCCTGTTGTTGTGATAAACTATCCTGACCGAAGCAGTTTAAAGGAGAAAGGGTTTGCTGGGTTCACAGATCCATTGCAGGGAAGTTAAGGCATCGGGCCCTTGAAGCTGTCAGTACCTTGTGTCTCAAAGGCTGGGTTCCAGCTTGTGTAGAAACATCTCCATACCTCTTTGGTCTCTGACTCTGACACCTTATTCCCTCTGCATTGCTCCCTTTGCTGCCTAGAGCACACTCTGCAAATCCATTGGCAGGACCCTTTGATATTTAATTCCATTGCCCAAATCTTCTCCGTGTGCCCTTACTGATTATATATATTCCCAGGCCATGCAAGGTTCAGATTTTAATTCTAAATTATTTTAAGCAGGATTACCATTAAACCATTCGTTTAAATAAGTAAATGCCTACTAGGTCCTTCAACGTAGTAGGCAAGGACAAAGTGGCACTTGGTGGGCTGGGACAAAGCTACCGAAGGGGATAGCAGCAATAGCAGCAGGATTAATCCTGTCCAGAGTCCAGCCTCTTGGTCTCCCAAGATGAAGCATTGAGGACAGAGAGTCTGAGGGCTGCCCCAGGCAGTATCCCCAAGACTTTGCCATCATGCTGACATCCCAGAGATAGAAAAGCAAAGTGGACTTTTATCTATAGCCAAAGAAAGAAAAGACTTTGGTCCACACAGACACAAAATGCTGAGCAAGGGGGAGAAGTCACGGGCTAAACTGTGACTTGTGGGTGTAGCTGAAGAAGAGCCAAAGGTGAAGTAGCCCAAGGTAGCCCAAGCAGAGGTGGGGGATTTTAGGGTGTGTGTCCTTGTGGAGAAGCTAGCAATGGGAAGATGAATGATCGGAGAGGGTACAGAGCAGTCACAGGGAATTTAACAAAGCCAAGCCGGGACATTCGTTCTATCCTGCCGTCCCCAAGTCTGCTTACAGAGCATTTGACTGGCCTCTTCAGAAAACTTCCTTCCTTGCCTGGCTGACTTCACATTTCTGTGTTTGGCACTTCTCATGCACCTCCCCCCGCGCCCCCCCCCCCCCGTCTCTTGCCAGAGTCTTTTAGATGTTGTGATGTTTTTATTAAGGGAGCAACTGTGGCGGGACGTTTGGATAGCTAGATTATTCACATTATCAAAATGTTTTGATTTCTCTCCTCTCCTGGAATCACTCCAGAAAAACTTAGCCTGGTGATTTTCCAGAATTATCTTGGATCCTTGCTTGTACTTCCTTTTAATGCATTTATTAACAGATTCTTTTGATCAACTGCTAGTGTAGGATCTGAGACACTCCCTTCCATCTGCCCGCAGTATTTCCCAGTATTCTTTATGCAAACCCGTGTCTCAGCAAACTTGTCATTGTTTCCAACACACACACACATATGTATATTCCCACTTCCAGACACTTGCTCGTAAGATGACAGGCCCCTGGTCATGTCCCTCTACCCACAATTTAACAACTCAAGTTCCACCACTTTCAATGAGACTCTCAGATACCCCGAAACTTTAGTGACTGTTCTGTATTGTCTGTCTTCCTCCCCCATCTGCTCTGTTCCCCTCTCCAGCACTCAGCTTCCATTACCAACAAACGCTCTTTAGCTTTTTGATTGTGGTGTTCTGTCTCTGAGTTAGATGAAGGTAAAAACCCTTCCAAACCTTTCAATCGCCCAGCACATAGTATAGAATCCTACGTGGAGTGAGGACCCTGTGAATGCCCGTGTGGGTGATTTCCACTTAATTCTCCAATAACATGTCTTATTATTTTATTAACTGACTGAAGGTTTTCCAATGTGACGCATACCTGATTCTTTCCACATGATACAATGTAATTATTTTTCAACTTTTTTTTTTATAATAAATGACAACCAGGAGACTGAGGAGAAAGGACGGCAGCCATCTGGAGAACTTGCTGTGGCTCCCAAGGACGGAGTGGCCCCACTGGCCCTCCTTCCCTGCTCTGGGAGGTCAAATGCAGCGTAGCCAGATTGGACTACAAAGACTGCTCTAAGTTGCAAACATGGGCAGACCTGGGCGGTTCTGACCCAGGGGCCTGCCTGGTGGACACAGGCTGCTTGGCAGGGTGGTTGGTTAGATTACAGACAAGCACTCCTGTGAGGTTAGGGTATTACTAGATTTTTGTTGGCTAAAACTCAAACGACAGCCAATACCTGGCATGTAAATATGTAGTCAAGTGCTTACCAAGAATTTGCTGATTCAAAGAAGCTGCTTCCACTTCTCCTTCCTTCCCCTTTACTAGTCCAAGCCCTCCTCCTCATTTTCCTTTTTCACTTCTCCCTTTCTTTCCGTCTTCTTCCCTTCCTCCCTTTTCTCTACCTTTTTTCCTCTACCACCCCAATGCTATTCTTTGCACTAACAGGGATTATTTCAGTAGATCACTGCTACAGTGTGCAAGTTGGTTCGACCACACAGATTCATGTATTAGAGGCTTAGTCTCTATCATGGTTAATTTTCATAGTCAACTCAACTGACTTTAGAATTCTCATGAAAATACACTTCTGAGACTATGTGGGTTTTTCCAGAAAGATTTACCTGAAGAAGGAAGATCCACCCCAACTGTGGGTGGCACCATTCCATAGGCTGGGGTTCAGGACCAAACAAAAAGAAGAAAGCAAGTTGAATACAAGTACTCATCTCTGCTTCCGGACTGTGGACTCAGTATGACCAGATACCTCATATTCCTGCCGTCCCCACAATCCCAAGTGTAATGGTATCAGGCAGTGATGGGAGCGTTGGGGACGGAGCCTAAGAACAGGACTTACTTAGCTCATGAATGTGCCTCCAAGCTTATCTCAGGGACGTGGGTTTCAGGAATGGGTTGGATATATAACAGCTGGTACAACTTGAGGCTACTCCGTGAGATTGGCATCTTCTATATGTACCCTAGCAGGGACTCTGTCTAACGTCTAACACAGAGCAAGAGAAGAGATGCATGCTGGGACTTTGTTGTGCCAGTTCACTGATGTTCTTCTATGGGAAAAAACTCCCACTACAAGATGGAAGGATCGAGAATAAGGACCAGGTGGTGGCTTGGCAGGGAGACTGTGATGCCAGGAGATGTGGGTGTATGTTTAAAGGGGTTTCCCCCCAGAGTCTTGCTTAAACTTGCTGTGCTAGAGGGCCCTTTAGAGAGAAGCTAGGACAGCCAAATGCCCCAGGAGAGTATCTCACAGGGGCCTTCCCACCCGCTGTGTTCATTTCAGAGTTAAAACACCATTGAGGAGGCTGGACAGATGACTCAGCAGTGAGGACACAGGTTCAATTCCCAGCACCTGTATGGTGGCTCACAACCTTCTGAAACTCCAGTTCCAAGAGATATGAATGACATCCTCTTCTAGCTTCTGCAGTCACCAGGTGTACCACAAGATGCACAGATACATTAGGCAAAACACGTCTATGATCCCAGCACTTGGGAGGCCAAGACAAGAGAATCAGGAGTTCAAGGCCAGCCTGAGTCACATAGCAAGACACACATACATCTATGGATACACAGCCGAAACAAAAAATGAGAACAAAACAAAACAAAAGCCTGCCTGTTAGTATGTTAGTTTGCTAGGGCTGTGCTGACAGAAGACACAAACAAGATGGTGCAAACACCATACATTTCTTAGCACACATTTCTGGAGGCCAGGAGCTTCAAGCCAGGATGTTACCAGAGTTACTTCCTTCTTCCTTCCTAGTTACCAGTGTGCTGGCTGTCTCTGGTGTTCCTTGGTTCATGGCAGCATAGCTTCAGTCTTCCCATCTGCATATTTCTGTGTCCTAATTATACTGCTGTGTATGACATGATCATAGCAGATGAACACCCATCCTAATGATCTAGCTGCAAAGATTCTGTTTCCAAATAAAACTACATGATGAAACATTGAGGGTTAGGACACATATGAATTTGATGAGCAGGACACCGTTCAGCTCATAACATGTAGGTACCATATGTTGGGGTTTTGCTCAGCACCCCCTCCCTAACCCTGACTTTACCTATAGCTTGTGACAACTGGCACAGAATATGCAGGTTTGAGACTGATGGAGTGGGGACTGTCAACACTTGTAGTCCAAAATCTTTTCTCTTGCTCTACACTGGAGGGGGATTTGCTCTTAATGCTCAGCACAGAACCCCATATGAAAGCCTCAAGTATGGATTTAAACTTAAAAAGATAAAAAAGGACAAACTGATGAGAGAATACACAATCTTTCAGGGTACTCTTTGGTTCAGAATACACTCCACCCAATCTATGCCAGCTCTTCGTCTACTTCGACAGCACCAAGACCCCAAAGGGGCCTCCGTGGACAGAAAATGAGCAAGTCAGAAAACAAATTCTGTCCTGTCTCTGCAAGGAAGTAAGTCTGGACATTAGCCATCGCTTTTTTGCTGTCAAACCCACTGTAGCCTGCGTATGCATGGATACATGTGCCCTCCCACAGACTTTTGGTCACAGCAGCCCAATCCAATACCACAGAGGTTACATAGGTGCCCTTGTGAGCCTCTGTGCACTGTTCTCAGCTTCTTACATTAGCCTCAGGGCCACCCTGTAGGGGGCTCAACCTTGACCTTAGCCCCTGAGCCCAAGAATAGCCCTGGAGCACTAGGTCTCCGGGATCACACGCTCTGCAGAAATCTAGGCTCAGATTCATGTGGCCACAAGTCCTGTAGACAACTCCATGATTCCTGGGTTTCCTCCTCTGAAACCATACACTGTAGGTTGTATCTGTTCATCTCTGTCCCCTCTCACTTTCTTCAGTAGCCTTGAGTGTGGCCTTAGAGCAAATGACCCCCTTTGCTCTGGTGTCAAGTTCTAGGTTAGTGACTCTCATGGCTTTGGTAGTGGTTTGGAAGAAAATGGCCCCCAAAGGGAGGGGTGCTATTAGGGAGCTGTGGCCTTTTTGGAGGAAATGTGTCACTGTGGGGGTGGACTTTGAGGCTTCTTTTGCTCAAACTTCCTTCAGTGTGACAGTCAGTTGACTTCCTGTGGCCTCTGAGTCACGATGTAGGACTCTCAGCTCCAGGACCATGTCTGCCTTCACGCTACCACGCTCCCTGCCATGATGATAACAAATTGAACCTCTGAAATTGTGAGCAAGCCCCCTCAATTAGATGTTTTAACTTATAAGAGTTGCTGTGGTCATGGGGTCTCTTCACAGCAACAGAAACCCTAACTAAGACAGTTCTGGAAACCACAGATGGGAAAATTTGTTGAAGAGTTTGCTTGGTATGTTGTACTCAGGAAGGCAGGTCTTCATGTGTTCCTCCCGTGCAGCTCAGGGTGATCAGACCTCCTAGCATCCTACCCTGAGGGATTCAACTCCCATCTTCCTTCCCCTCTCGTCCCTCTCCATGCTACCCCTCCCACATATGCATATAGTCTTTCTAGTTGTGTCTGATTCTAGTTCTAGCCAAAGCCTACCCTTTTCTCCTCTCTAAGTTGTCCATCACAACTTATCTTAGTTAAGATCTGAAAGTCAAAGAAACCCAGAGCTGAAGAGAAACAGAGAGAGGATTTAGTTACAAAGAGAAAAGTGTTAGCCAGGTGGTGGTGGCGCACGCCTTTAATCCCAGTACTCGGGAGGCAGAGGCAGGAGGATCTCTGTGAGTTCGAGGCCAGCCTGGTGTACAAGAGCTAGTTCCAGGACAGGCTTGATAGCTACAGAGAAACCCTGTCTTGACAAACCAAAACCAAAGCCAAAAATACCCAAACAAACAAAAAAACAAAACAAAACAAAAAAAAACAAGAAAGCATATCTTTTTCTCCTTTGTGTGTTAAATTTAAGACTCCTCATTTATCCGGCCTCTTAGTCACTGTAGTTACCCCAACTACAGTTGTGTTTCTTTCTTGTTCCTCCTCTCCTTCTCTACCCCCCAATCCTGTTGTCCTCTCCCTCACACTTTCATGGTTTTTTTTCTGTCCCCTCTAGGGGTTCTTTTAGCCACCTCTCCATTTGCCTCCTTCCCCATCTCAAAGTGATTTTTAAACATGTGTTCCTTAAACTCAAGTCTGTAGCCTTGTAGCGGAGCCTCCAGAACCTAGTGTCCTAGGAGCCCATGATAACATAGCTTGACTTGTTAACCACGTGCTAGCCCCTTACATAGATGCACACACTAACCCCTCTCTGGTGTACACACATCACCTGTGGGGATCCTACAGGACCACTTGGGGGACAGAAGGTGATGATTCATGGGGTCCATAGTGAATGGATCACAAAGCCATAAGGTTGGTAACATAGTAAAGGTTATTAATGTGTATGTCTCTCAAGGGCAAGCCCATCATCATCAGAAGTCATCTGAACACTTTACAGGTCTCCTAGAATACTATTAGAGAGCAGCACTCATTGAATTGAAATCTGGCTGATTGAAAATGGTTTTACTATCAATTCATTTTCTTAAAGAAACCACAGCATTATAATAGCCACTAGCCTCTGAACCCAGGGGGGAGTCTGGGGTGACTTGTGAGGAAGCTGGAAGTGTATATTCCCCATGCACCCTCACCTGCTCTGAACTGCAGAGCGCTGGCTCCCGCTGTGTAGCTCAGAGATGTCTACCACTGCCCAGGCGGGTCTTTGGTACCGGGAACCCACAGGAAGCTCATCGGGAGGAGCCCGGAGAAAGACCTCTAGCACACCTTCCGGGACTCTGGGAGGCCCCTGGTGGCAAGTTCATGTTTAATTGACTAATTAATGATTTGGGTTCCTAGTAATTTATGCTCTGCAGCGTGAATACAAAACCTGAGCCGTCACTAGAGGCTCTTCTGACAGACCCAGGGCCAGGGACATCATACCAAAATCTCCTCTTTGAACTGTACAAGGTGGAAAGTACCTGGCTTCCCTAGGGAGTCTAGTGAGCAGTCAGGGGTTAGGAGGACTCTGCTCCCCAGAAAGGAGCCTACACAACCAGAGGAGGTGCTGCAGCTGTCTCTGAGGCTCTCAGTATCCAGAGAGAAAGCCTGAAGTGAGCTCCACAGACAAGGCCAGCTAGGCGAGAACATTAGTAAACCTCGCTCCTGGTAGGCCTCTCTCCTTGGGTATATGGAAGCCAGAGGGCAGGATGTAGATCAGCTATGCCCAGAGCCGCAGACACAGAGGCCTCTGTGTCTTTAGGAAGGTTAAGTCCTGCACCTATTGTTCAAGAAACTGCCAAATCTCAGTCATAGGGAGAAAGTTGTCCATCTACTGCTTAACCTGCTAGTAAAATATATAGGACAAAGGCAAGCTGGAAGAAGCCTTCAGAAATCTTTGGGAGATCCCCAAAGATCATCCTACCAAGGACAAACTAGAGCATAGCAGCTTTGAGGCTCAAGGCAGCCCTGGGACCCAGGTACCTCCTGCAGCCGGGCCCTGGTGCTCTGGAAACTACAGACTGGCCTTAGGAAAAGGCCTGCTCTCAAGATCAGCAGCACTTTCCCCAGGAAGCTTAGAGACGTGTTGACATTTACAGCAGTTTCATCCTTGAAAATACAAACACTGGGGGTCCTTTTTGGGAGGGAGGTGACAGGGTTAATCTAAGGGCTGGGGGAGGCAGAGAGACAAAGGCCTTGAAACCACAGTGAAGCCAACCAGATTAATAAGAGGAAGGGGGGATGGGGGGGTGGTAGACCATTAGGAAGACAAAGAGAAAATCATGCTGGAGCAATAGAAAGGGAAATCTAATATCAACTAGGGAAAAATAAATGGAGATTAGGGCAAACAAATTAGCTTTAATGGGTTCAATGCTAATACAAGAATAACAGCAGAGCTGGGAAAGCCTTTGAGGGGGAGATGGGATAAAGAACCTGGGCAGTCAAGCAGGCAGCGGAGATTATGCAGGGGAAAGGGGGTGGCCAAAGGAGTCAGGGGAGGGAGAGAGAGGGGAGACAGAGGTGAAGGAGCACAAGGGACAGGAGGCCTAGAAGGGGCTAGTGACAGTAGGTCAGAGGGACGATTAACACTGGGTAGAAATAGTAAAGGAACTGGAAGGGACTGAGGACAGGGGCCAACCTACAGCTGGAAAGGCAGAAGAAAAGAGGTGGCGACAGACCTAAACAGGGAGGAGAAAAATAAGCCAACACGGAAGAGTAGGGGACAGGAGAGAATTGGATATTTTTTTCCCCCTCTCACTGGAAAAAGTCAAATAGTGACATTCTAGACACCAATCACCTGATCAATGAAGACTGAAAAGGATTTTAAAGTGGGCTTGGAAGGCACACACATTGGTAGGTGGTGCCGAAGGCCTATTTGTTCTTAGGGAGGGTCTGACTCTACATGGAATGACCAAGGTGGCAGGAACCGTGAAATGCAGAGTATTTGCTTAGCTTGAGGATCAATTCTGCCCTATTGCAATGGGCAGCTTTGGGCAAATTATGTGCCATCTCTGCTCCTCACCCTGTTAGATGTAAAATGAAGGCAATGTGCTTTCTACTTCAAGGGCTATTTTTGCGAATTCAATGGAAAACACACTTAGGCTATTGTGCTTGGCTCAGGAAGGAGCGTGTTTCTCAATGCTGCCTGCAGTTGTGATTCCTAAGCATTAACTACCCCAGGAAAGGGGCTGAATATAGAACACAGCCCACCTTCCTTCTTCCTTCTCTTTTCTCCTTTTTAAGGGACGATATTGGTAAGATACACATCAAGTTTGGTTCTTTTTCAGCGATAGCCTAACCCAAAGGAAAGCTCTTTATTTACCCTTTGTGTCTCTCCTTCGGCACCTGTACAACCCCCTTCTCATACCCTAGCACTGAAAATGAAATAATTGAGCTAAGCCTTCTCAGCGCCCCCACCCTCTGGTCTGATTCAAGCCAGGGCATCTTCCCCTGCTTTCTAAAGGAAGCCTTCTAACCCTGCTCAGAGATACTTTTCGGTTTGGCTGAGCTTCAGACCGTAGGAGACCCAGGGTTGCTATCACTTCTCCCCACTGCCTTAAAGCTTGTAGAGGAGCAGAGCAGGGCAGATCTGAGGCAGGCTTCCAGAAGAATGCCCAGGAGTCAATGAGTAACCACCTAGTCATGCACTTCAGGAGGAAAGGGAGCTCTGGCGTTATTCTTGAACCCCAAAGCATCCAGAGCCAAGTTTTTCTCATCACAAAGGATTCTGAAATAATGAGAACAGAAAACAACCCGGGCAAAGAGGGACAAATGTGGTGGTGGTAGTGGGGGTAGGGGAGGGATTTGCTACTTGCTGAGATGTGAAAAAGTAAATTGAAACCATTACAGAAAGACCCATCCATGAAACCATACCCTAAAAACATGGATATCAAAACAGACACAGGAGTGGCAAACCTTTGTGGATGGCTTACTCAGTTCAGGCTCAAACAACACACCGAAGCAGAAGAAAATGAAGTCTCTGCCAAGGTGAAGTACAGGTTTTCTGGTCTCTGTCGCACACAGCTTCAGAGAATAAAAATCAGTGAATATTTGAACCCCGTTCAGGAATCATTGCTGAATCACGCAATGGGAAGCTGCTCCCCAGTGGCCCTGTCCATGATGGGCTGCCAACTCGGCCAGCTGGTGGGCAGCACAGGGCTGGAGGCCTTCCTTCTTGTTCTAGGTGGTTGTTGGCAGCAACGCTTCAGCAGCAGCTGCTGATCTAGATTCCAGCTCTCTGAGAGCCAATCGCATGCCTCCAGCAACATCTGGGCAAACCATCACATTGCAGCTCCAAGCCCCAGGATGGAGCTGGAACTCCCTTCAAGCACCTAGATTCTGACATCAGCCTTTCCCTCTGTTTCCTCCTGCCCAGGGACCGCGGCTGCTTCCTATTATTGCACATCTGTTAGTCAAGATGTTTGGACCAGAAATATTTCAAATTTCAGGCCTTTCTAGATTTGGGAGTATTGGGGTGTGTGTGTGTGTGTGTGTGTGTGTGCGTGCATGCACGCACACACACACACACACACGTAGTCTTGAGGATGAGTCCCGACTCTCATCATGTCATTGTGGCATTCACTTATGTTTCCAATATTCCTTATACATATAACCTGAAGGCCATTCTGTGTGGGATTTCCACGCACCTGTGTTTTCGCTCACACCCTTCAGAGAAGTCAGGTCGGGAACATGTAGCTTGTTGGTACTAAAGAAGTTTACGATCTTTGAAAACATTTCGTATTTGAGGAATTTGGACTAGGGATGATCGACCTGCGTTTCGGAGATACTTCAGTTCTTTCTTTGTGCTTGTGTATCCCCTGACACCCAGGGAATTCTGTTAAAAACCCCTCTGCTGGAATTCCTAGGAACAGGTGTCTGTCTTCTGACCATACTCTGAATGATGCTACCAGAAGAAATCAGGGGAAACCAGGTTCTAGGACTGGATTGTCCTTGTCCTTGTCATCGTCCTTGAAGGTAGTGGTGAGCTCCTAGGCAACGTGATGCAGGGATGTTTCTTCTCTTTGTTACTGACTGAACTGCGATGGGCACAAAGCAGCACTTCCCACCCAGGCATGAGACAAACACTTCCCCTCAGCAGATACCTGAGTTCTCAGGAAAGGTAACTTCCACTGCTAATCTACTGTCTCCTTGTATTGAGCTGTGACCTTCTCCCCAACAGAACTGTAAGTCACACAAGGCCAGAGCTGGGTGGTCACCCCACCATTCTTCATGGAACCTTTGCAACCAGAGTTAAAAATAAAAAGCTTCTTAATGAGGCATTTTAAGACCCACGCTGGTGCAAAGTTGTAATAGCAGTTATTTCTCCTTAGTCTCCATCAGAACATGCAGCCACACTCCTTCATAAAGCTGGCTCCTCACAGATGTATGGACCCAGAAGGGCTCATACACTTAGTGTGAGCATCAGAGGCTTGATGGTAGAGCCAGTAGAAAGGACACTGCATTCACTGCCTAGGTCCTCAGAAGCAATGAAAACCTCACTTTTTCCAGGCTGTAATATGTTGAGCTCCTTCTTCAAATACTTATATTTAATAGTTTGTGGGAAACAGAATTATGTTGAAGGCAAAGTCTATGCAGTCCTTTTTAAACCTCCTATGGATCTGCCTTCTTCCCTCCTTTTCTTTGTTCTTCCTTGATTCCCTTCACTTTTTCTTTTTCCTTCTTCCATGTTCCTTCCTTCCAATAATGAATTAAACAAGCATGACTTGGTATCACTGTGTACCAAATATTATTCAGTAATAATAATAAATAATAATAAAACATCCTTCAAGAAGCAGTCAGTCTATGCAGCGGGCACAGTCAGTAACGGGGCACTTACAGTTTGATAAATGTAGTACCAGAGCTTGGCCCTGGCTCCTTTAACAGAAAAGGCCAGAGGAAGCAGGCAAGAAAAGACACAGAGGACTTCCTGTAGGAAGGTAACTCTTAAGATATAAATGAAATCAATCAGGAGAAAGTAAGATATTGGAACTCCAGACATGGGGGATGGCATGAATGAGGACTCAGGGCAGGACTTAGGTACTATGACAAAAATGGTAAGCAGTTATGTCTAGAACATTGATTTTAAGGCTTAGACAGGTGGGCAATGAGTCATGAGAGAAGAGAAAGGTCACGGTGGGTCTTATTTGCAGAATTTAGAAGCTTGGCATTACCATGATGGAAAGGACGCCATGTGTTTTCTTTAAACATTCTTAAACGTGGGAGTGGTACATGCAGACATGAACATGAGAGTGGTACACGCAGACATGCACATGGTAGTGGTACATGCAGACATGAACATGGGAGTGGTACACGCAGACATGAACATGGGAGTGGTACACACAGCCATGAACATGAGAGTGGTACATGCAGACATGTACATGGGAGTGATACTTGCAGACGTGGGTTTGGATGTACCGATTTCCAGCTGCGTAACTAAGTTGTATGGGGAAGGCAGGCGGGAGACCAGTGAGCCCAGGCTCCACTCCTGCCTGTGTGGATTATGTGTCAGCTAGGAGGATTTTTTCCCTTGATCACCTTGAAATGATTCCATCTCTTGTTCCCCCTTCATTATTCTTTAATTCTGCATCTGTTGTGTCCTTGTGTGTATCTTACATATGAATCAAACATTTGTCTGTGTGTTTATTTGGCAAATGTATAACCCTTCTTAGACTCTATGTCGCTGGGCTACATGCTTCATGAAGGTGGGGATCAATTTTATGTTCTCACTTGAGTGAAAGTGTTTGGTATGTCACAGTGCATAAGACAATGTCGAATACGTGGGTCTTTGAATGCTGAAGGCAGCCAGAAGATATTGGAATAAATATTTACGGATAGAAATGATGTAGTCTGGTGAGGATTCTGTATGGGAGAATGGAAGATGCTAAAAGCAGTTGGCTAATTCATATTGGATATATTTATTTAATATGTTACATAATTTAACAATAAACCTAACAGAAACACTTTTGATTGCATGTGGCTTTCAGTCTGGTAACAGATGAAGGTAATTTTTCATTTATGTAATTATGCAAAAATATTTGGATCATCCCATATACTCTTCTCCTCATTCAAATTTTTCCTGACTGTGAACATTTCCTTCATCATTTTTAAACAAGTTTCTCGAAAAAAATCATGATTGATGTTGCATTTTTGATGAACACTATGCAATAAACGTAAGGAATGCTAGGAAAGCATCCAAACGGAGGCTCAACCTAGTCTGTCAACAAAAGTGAATTCCTCGAGGACAGTGACTCCTTGCTCAACTACGGGTGAACAGGAGCTAATTAGACAAAAGGAGAAGACAGAAGTTCTGAGGGGAGGAAACAGCAGGGCAGGTGCAAAGGCCCAAAGGCAACATCTGTGCAGACCTTAGCCGAAGACCAGTGATGCTAGTAGAAAACAACACGTGATGCAGCCGAAGGGGAAGGGGCAGCCTCCACGTGCGCACAGGGCTGTAGTCATCAGCCCAGATGGCCTGGGGCGGTGGTGGCGATAATTTATTACTTAGGAGCTTTCTCATAGGAAGTTGAGCGCAAAGGGGAAGGGGCGCTCCTTCGTACTCACAGTGCTATGTAAAGACGGGTTGTAGGTAAAACCCTAAGAATGGGCTGAAGTGGAGGTGTGCAGAGTGAGAACAGCACCGGGATTTGAGAGACGTGGTGGGAAGAGAAGACACGGATGTACTGCAATGGAGAGAATGAAAAGTTTAGACTGCTCATATAAGGAGCCAGGAGATTGATATGGGAATCTCTTGAAGAGGGAGAGTCTGGCACCCTCGACCCACACGTCATGAAGTGTTTAAGCACATGCCAGGCAGGAGGCTTGAGAGAGAGCTGAAACACAAGGGTCCGATGTGCGCATAACCTTATGATCTGAAGTGATCCGGCTTGGTACTAGAATACTTTCCTTAGCACAGTTTAAGTTCTTGGATTTTTTTTATTCCATAAAGGTATAAAGCCAAGAGGGAAAGACTGGGAGGCTGGAGCCATTGCAGACCTGCAAGCCAGTGTCCTGGGAAAGGGCAGCACCAGACTGAGAACATCAGAGACTCATTAGTATCAGCAAGGCTTATTCTTCATGGAAGGGAAGCAGAATGGTTTGAAGGGCACCCCAAGGCAGCCTCTGCATCTCTTACTGTACAGTCTTGCCAAGGGTCCAAACATTTGCCCACCTTGACTCTATTTGGAGCTAAAGTGAAAAATCCCCAGACAGTAAAATCAGTTTTTTACAGCACAGCACATTGAGCTATTGTTATTTTGGGGCGGAGCTTTAAGGAATCAAGATGATAAAAAGAAAAACAGTGCTGTGGAATGAGGTTTGAGAGTCCCACAAGAGGGACCCCGAGTCGGGTGCTGTGTAAACAAAGACTTGGCTTCTACCTTTGAGGAATTCATAAAAAAATCAGACAGATGAAGTAGTTGGTCAGAAGTCAGTGATATGATGATGGGTGAGGGTGCAAAAGATTGGGGGAGCAGGGAGGGTGTGCTCCTGTTTTAAGTGTTCAGCATTAGTTCATGCAATGTGAGTTTCAAGCCGTCTCTGTCTCATTCTCCCATTCTTACTTCTTAGAGCCTTTTAAGTAAAGCCAGTATCCTTGGACCTTCTGAAATGGTCATTTCTCCCCAAAGGTTGCTCTATAGTAAACTTCACCTAAAGCTTTAGAGCCTGCCAATCAAGCTAACTCCTCTCTGATCAAAGAAGCTTGCATTTCCTTATCTGAAGACCTCCATACTCAAGAGTTTTCTTATATCCAGCCAAGCTTCCTCCTACGCATCCCCCTCTCCCCACTCACAGTCTTCTAGACATACAAAAGGCCTTTGCTTAGGACGCTTCAAACCTCCTCCTGACTAACGCTTTCCTCCACTCAGCCTCTGGACCAGCCAGGGAGCTCCTACTTAACCACTGGCTTCCGACCTTAAGGCCCACCTGCCCATAAAGTACAAAGCGGCATGGGAAGGAGGTTAGTTCCAGTGGACATCAGCCCCTCACTGAGGGCAGGAAGGAAGCTTGCACCCACCTCTGGGCATTCGGTGGTGAATCACCTAGTGAAGTCCACTCCCCCACACCGGACACAGAAAATACAAAGGCCCTTCCATTACAGAACTCAGTTCAAAACCTCAACCCATAGAGGTCACCTTCATAGGCAGCCGGTTGGCTCTTCCCAATCTTTCTTTCATGCATGATCTATAGAGGCGGTAAATGGCATTCTACTTGGTCAAAGCACCAGGACTTCATGCAAGGAACCTTTTCCTACTTCCTATCGTCATTTGTTCGTTTGTTTGTTTTTTCTAGTCCTTCCTTTGATTCCTCTCTGACTGCCTGTGTGCTCCTCCAAGGGACTTCTACCTTAACATGGAGGTTCTCAATTAATCTGATTGTCTCCCCTGAAAGGGATTTAAACATTCGTGTCTTGTTCAAGGTTACACATACAGGGCTCTGTACTCAAGTCACCATTAGCATTTTGCTAATATGTGTTGAATTGAAATGAAAGTCATTAAATACATGTACTGATTACCATTCTTGGGAAAAGATTGGAGGAAGAGAGGATATGATCTTGTTTGTTTTGTCAGCCGTTGCCCAATGCCCAGCCTAAACCAGTGGTCCCACAGTATCAGCACTTACACAGCCTGGAAGCTTCTTAGAAACACATTTTTAAAAAAGTTTTTATTAATTCTTTGAGAATTTCCTACAATGAATCTTGATCAGATTCATCTGACTCCCCATACTCTGGCCAGATCATTCCTCATCTCCCTATCCACCCAACCCCCATCTCGTGTGGTGTATGTGTGTGTGTGTGTGTGTTTGTGTGTGTGTGCGTGCGCATGCTCCTCAATTCATTTGGGTCCAGTTTGTGTTGGCTGACTATTCCTGGGAGTGGAACCAGCTGTTACACTATTGAAGAGTTGACTTCTTTCCTGTCAGCAGTCAAATACCAGTAGATCCCCCGCCAGGGTTGGGGCTTCCTGTTCTTTTTCCCTCTTCCATGTCGGGCTTTTGTCTGGCTTGAGTTTGTTGTACGGGTCTTGTGAATGATGTCACCATCCATGTGAGTTCCTATGTGCGGCTGCTCTGCTCTGTCCAGGAAGTCATCCACCACCTCTGTCCCACAGTCTGTCCACCACCCGCCTCTCCCCGTTCTGTACAGATCTTTGAGCCTTGAGGGGAGGTATTATATACATGTCCCATTTTGGGTTGAGCACTCCAAAGTAACATATTCTCTTCACGATGAACAGTTGTGGGTCTCCGACAAACACAAGTTCTTGGCTCTACCCTAGACCAACTGATTTTAAAACTTAAGGTTGTCCTCAATGGGTTTTTCTTCAATAAACCCTATTGTGACTCTGGTGTGTGTTTCAGTTGGAGAACTACTACCCAAGCGTTAGGGCCAAGCCAGGGTGGTAGCATTCAATCATGTCGATGTTATAATGAAAACCTTTTTATTTCTATCAAGGCTCTCAGCTAAAACAACGCTTCTCCACCGTCACCCCACCTTCCCATTGCAGTGACCAGCAGACACAATGAGAAATCCTGCCAAGCCTTTCGTGCCAAAGTTACAAACTACCAAATCTACTCAAATGATACAACTAAAACATATAGAGTCAAGGCAGAAATCTGACTCAAGCCCTTCCTCAATACAATAACTCCCCAGAGAAGACACAGTTCAGGGCTGCTGTGCAGTGAGCTTCAGTCTGGTCCTGAGAATGTGGGTTTCAAGGATTCTGCATCAGCCCTTTGGATAATTTAGGGCACAGTTTGTGCTGTGTCTGTTGGAGAATCACATGAGTAGACTGTGCTTCTTGTTTTGTTTTCGGGCAAAATGCTCAACTTGTGACACCTCTCTCTCTATATATGAAATTTGCCTTCTAGAGAGATTCTAGTACAAAGATCTATGCCTCGTGCAATAAAAATTCTGGAAAATGGGAACGAAGTAGACCTGCCTACAGTCTTGTACACTTGGATAGCTGTCTGACGTGCCCTGGTGTTCGATGTCTAGACCCCAAGGGGTCAAAAGGCAATGATGAGGGAGTGAGGGCCAATTTCTCCACTAAGGGCAGCATAGCCAGTGAGGGGTCCGAGGAACAAGTTCAAGAGCAGATAAGAGCCACGTTGTCCATTGCCTGGGCTGGACTGAAAGTCCCCAAGACATCATCCAATTCATGTAAAAGTATTCACTGGGGCAGGTGGCCTAGAACAGGACAGGCAGGAGCTGTGCCTGGAAGATGGACCGCCATGTTCCTCATTCTCGGTGTGTAGCCAGTGCGTTTTTCCTCTTGATTTAATGCCCAGGACAGAGGCTTGTTTGTTTGTTTGAAGGGAAATTATCTGTTCTGTTGAAGACATAATGGGTCCCTGAGGAGAAATTGGGAGGTGGTTTTGAATGTGCTAAGTCAGTGGGTGATAATGGGCACAGTGTGCCCAGCAAAGACACTTCCCACCCTTGTCCATACATATTGTTAACTGGTCACACTGGCCTGGCATCAACTTTCCCTTCTTACCGGCTGACTCGCTATGACTCTTCGTACAATACTGGCTGCTATGCAGTAAGCTTCATGGGGTGCTGAGCACTTGGGTTCAATCCATTCGGCTCTACCAACCTCTAGAGTTCTTAGACCTTCTCATGCTAAGCTAGATCACCAGATCCAGTCCTTGGTGTGAAAAGATGCTAGTCATGCCTAGGCAATGCCACTGTCATCCTAAGGTTGCAGAGACAGGGTCAGCCCTAGCTGTCAATCAAGGACCCATACAGCAGCATCAAGGCTTGGAGCCCTAAGCTTCGTTTGGATCCTGGCTGCTTTTCACATACGCTGAGTCATTCCACTCAGTCAAGCCACTGAAATGCTCTTTGTGCTCTTCTGGAAACAGGACTTCTCAGCTCTGAAATTAGCCCACTGTGGAATTGTAGAGTTGAAAACATTGCAGATCTCACAGACACCTACCCTTTTCAACCTCAGAACCTTTGCTTGTACTATTCCTGTGGCTCAGGCAGGATCTCCTTTCTCTCATCTAGCACTTCTTTGTCATGAGTCTCAGCTTGAACTTTTCTAAGAACCCCCCCTGTGCGTCTCTGACCGAGTCTACCGATTCAGTAATTACCTCTCTGAGCAGGAGATTCCAGGAAAGGTCATGAGGGATGCTGATTAGCTGGTCTAGGCTCCTACTGTAATAAGCCCCGTGAGGTGGGTGCGAGTATGCAGATGGCTGTATTCACCTTGGGGCTTCACGACCTGCTAAAGCACCTGTCACGCACTAGGCATTCAGTAGATACGGCTCTGACTAGCTGTGTGTGATCAGAATGAAGTATAGACTCAGTCTAGAGGGGGAGAGGTCAAGTCAGGGAAGCAGCTAAGGCTTGGCTCTCCATGTACTTACTCTACTGCCTCCACCCCAGCCTGACACGGGGCTACTGGACTCGTGGGATGTCTCCTAGTGAGGTGTCTGCTTGCTGTTTTCAGTTCTCTGACCTGTCAAAGAGAGGAGAAAACTTGGAGTTGCTCAGGTGGGATAGTCACAGACAGGGCCTAGATCCTTCTGACCAGTCTCAGTCAGAGACTCTCTCCTGCACTTCTTTTGTGTTCTTGTTACAAAACATGGCTCTGTCGCTGGGTGAGGGAACGCACACCTTTAATCCCAGCACTCGGGCCGCAGAGGCAGCCGGATCTCTGTGAGTTCGAGGCCAGCCTGGTCTACGGAGTGAGTTCCAGGACAGTTAGGGCTACACAGAGAAACCGTGTCTTGAAAAACTAAAGGGGAAAAAGGTTCTGTAGTTTAAGAGGCGTAAGACAAAGGGAAAGGCGGCTCATTCCATCCTGCGCCTTCATTTTAATGAAAAGAAAAGGAACTTCAGGGGGAGGAGAGATATTTTCTCCAGTGTCACTCAGTGAGCTGAGTGTATCCACCTAAGAAAAGCCTGACCGCTTCCCTCTTTTCGCGTCTGCGGATGGAGAAAAATGGGGGAAAGAGAACACTGACGGTGCTTGACATAAAGGGCTGGGCTCTGAAGGACGTGGAGCACACAGAGATGTGTTCCTTTTGAATCCTCACATGTCAGATTATAGCATTTGTGCCAGCCTTCCCAGGAGGGGTGTTTCTCAGCAAGGTGGGGCACACGTAGAGGGAGAGCTGGTGGAACTGACCATGGAGTGCCCAGACATACTCAAGGTTGCTTCTCACTCAACATTTAGCACCTGGTTCTGACAATTGTTCCTGACGATCCTGTCTTTTCAGGCCACGGAGGGCTGAATCAGTTAGGAGGGGCCTTTGTGAATGGCAGGCCTCTGCCGGAAGTTGTCCGTCAACGCATTGTGGACCTGGCCCACCAGGGCGTAAGGCCCTGTGATATCTCGCGCCAGCTCCGTGTCAGCCATGGCTGTGTCAGCAAGATCCTTGGCAGGTAAGCACGAGATTGACCACACACCGCCTTCCCCCGGCAAGCCTTGCCTCCTCTGGCCAACCTCATCACTGCCAGCCCACGTACCACGCGATCTTACGTGTTTCAAGATACAACTTTCAGAGAGTCTGTCAGAGAAGCCATGAGAGCGCTTCATAAAATTCACAACCCAGTCCTGCTGGAGTCAGCCTCTCGGATAGGCCTGTGGCTTTTGTAAGATATCCAGGAAGCACAAAGCTCAGAAACAGGGAAGAATGAGAAGCATTGATCTGTAAGGGTCTGCGTGGTGGCTCACAGCCCTGGATGTGCCAGGGAACTCTAAAGCCTCACAGTAAATAAGGTCAGAGTCTGGACTCCAGCACAGACAATAGGAGGGAATGGACTCATTTATGTATATCCGTAGCCACCACCTCACTCACGTGATTCTAATTCTTTCAGTTAAGGCTGAGAGCCACAGGGCACAGGTTCAGAAGGACAAGGACTATCAAAGCCTGTGACCCTTGCGTCAGAAATATCCTTAAGTAGAGAATTTGGAAATTCCAAAGTTCCATGTCCTGTCCACCTTACTCCCCAACCCACCACACACTGACCCTATGTAGATTTAAGGCAAGCTCTGCTTCAGGGAAGTAAAGGGGCTGGGCTAATGGACCATAGAGAGCCCTGGCTCTCTGCCTGAAATTATTAGAGGGAAAGAGAGGCCTTTTCTTAGGGTCAAGGACAGAGTATTAGTCAGATGATCGCCGAATCCCAGAGAGGAAAAGAGCGATTATATATATATATATATATATATATATATATATATATATATATATATGAGTGGCGATTATAAAGACCATTATATTCATTGCCAGAAGAGACCAAAGACGACCACAGGAGGCCAGAGGGCATCCTGATCAAGCCACGAATCTGTCAGCCAGCTAGTTGGGAGGGGGATAGGTTCTGGAGGAGAAGGAAGCTCATCTTTGGGGGATGAATCAGGCCAGGGATTCCAAGTGAGGCTGGACTTCAGAGTCTGGGAGAAGCAGCTTCAACTTGAACCATGGAACCTGGTAGAAAACCAGAGGGCAAAGGGTGAGGGGACAGTTCAGACTTGGACAAGACAAAGGTGACCCAGCAAGAAAGTAGAGGGGTCAGGGACTCCAGCTGGCTTCCCTGGGTGAGGCCAGGAGAGCAAAGGAGCAGAATTAATTATGCTAGGAGAAGGTGGATAGGAGAAAAGAAACTCTGCAGGCTTGTGACTATCCAGTGTCCTTTCTTCTCTCTCTCTCTCTCTCTCTCTCCCTCCCTCCCTCCCCCCTCTCTCTTTCTTTCTTTGTTGTTTCTCTGTGAAATAGTCCTGGCTGTCCTAGAACTCACTCTGGGCTAGGCGGTGGTGGTGCACGCCTTTAATCCCAGCACTTGGGAGTCAGAGGCAGGCAGATCTCTGTGAGTTCGAGGCTAGCCTGTTCTACACAGGTAGTTCCAGGACAGACTCCAAAGCTAGAATGAAATCCTGTCTCAAAAAACCCAGAAAAAAAAAAACTCACTCTGTAGACCAGGCTGTCCTCGAACTCAGAGATCCACCTGTCTCTGCCTCCCAAGTGTTGAGATTAAAGGCATACATCACCACTGCCTGGCCCCAGTTTCCTTTCTTACAAGGGAGATCTTTGTATGCTTCTTGATGTTGGCCAGAGGCAGAAGACAGAGATAAAGTCTTTGCAGAGGGGTCTTGCTTTGGTAGCAGTATAAATCTACCCACACAAGAGAAGTGGACTGTAGGAGAGAAATCCAGTGTTGGGTTGAGCAGGAGTTGGTGGAAGGGCCTATCTCACTCCCACACCTCTCCTCGGGAGATCCAGAGGGGTCAGAAGCGCTGGCAAGGTTCTTGTCTAAAGGCCCCACCTACTTACCGGGTAATTTTGGGGGGGTTCTCTATTGGAGTAGGTACTACGAGACTGGCAGCATCCGGCCTGGAGTGATAGGAGGCTCCAAGCCCAAGGTGGCCACCCCCAAGGTGGTGGAGAAGATAGGGGACTACAAGCGGCAGAACCCTACCATGTTTGCCTGGGAGATCCGGGACCGGCTCCTGGCAGAAGGCGTTTGTGACAATGACACCGTGCCCAGTGTCAGCTCCATCAACAGGTGAGAGACAGCAGCTTCTGGTGCCCTCCTAGAGACCAAGGTTCTGGAAGATTCCTGTAAGAGACGTGAATGGCCTGGGTAGAGTAGGGGTTTTGGAAGAGACTTTACTTTGAGGAATCAGGGAGGAGCTCCCAGGCCTGGCACGTGTCACCTCTCCCAGCCCTCTCTTGCTCATGCTGTGGAGCCTCCCTCTGTCCCCACACTATGTTGTGCTATATCTTGCTTCCTTCCTTAAACACTCTATCCTCTTACTGTGTGAAAGGAGCTTCTTGAGCAGATCCCTTCCTGGCCCTCATTGGAGTACTTGGTCACTTGGTCACTTTTTCAATCATTTGCTCACTGCCTCCGTCCTTCATGTAATCACTCATCCACTCACGTGTAATTCATTCGTTTATTCCGTATTAGTTCCCAGAACACAAAATCCCTGTCCTTGTGGGGCTTACAGTCTAATGGGAACACAGACACAGAGTACCCAAAAAAGACAATGCAAAAATGCAGCTACTTGTCCCGCAGGGGCTAGGAGCCTGACGGCATGTGGGAGAGCCTATGATAACTTGTTTTTGGGAAATTGTGAAGGCCTTTCCCTAAGTAAGAAGCTGTGAGTAGGAGTTAACTAGGTGGAAAGCGTTGTCACGCAAACTCCGCAACTACATATGAAAGCCTGCAGCTGAGGAGAGCTTGTTCAGGAGAAGAAAGAAAGTCAGTCAAGAGACAAGAAGAGCCTGAAGTATACTGAGCATAACGTGACAGAAGAAGCTGTCCCCAAGAAGTCAGTGGTCACCTTAGCAGATTCCCGCCTTTAAAGCACGCGCGGTGGGCAGCTTTTAGTGTGTTTTAAGCAGGAAGCTTATTTGTATTTGAAAGAGCTCCCTCCGACTGAAAAGGAGAGAAACAATTAGATAGACTATGTGGGGTGGGTCACTTCAGAACTCTAGAGGGACAGAGCTGATGGTGGCACACGCTCAGGTGTTAACAATGAGATACCAAACAGGGTGGATTCCGGGGAGGCTATCCAGGTCAAATCTACAAACCCTGCTAAGCCACCCCTGTATTTCTGCCTTGAGAGTTCCATGTTTCTGGTCATGACACATGACATGGAGAAAAAGGTATGAAGAATGAGGTGCGATCATAGTTTGATGGTCGACTCATCGAGTTGGAGACACATATAAGACATCTAATTGGGTTGTCATGGTGACAGGATCCTGGAGAGCCACAGCTCCTATTTCATCCTCTTTCTCTAACGATCCTTCTGTTCCCTCACAGAATCATCCGAACCAAAGTGCAGCAACCCTTCAACCTCCCCATGGACAGCTGCGTGGCCAGCAAGTCCCTGAGCCCAGGACACACACTGAGTGAGTGCTTAGGGATTTGGCTGTTCCCATACCCTTGAATGTAGACTCAGTCCTCACACCCATGTAGGCACAGATGCGTACAGACACACAAGAACATACGAATGTTCATATGTTTGTATACGACTGAGTTATTACCCTGAGATAAAGTCTACTTTCATGCTCATGGGAGACTCACAGGAACATGGGAATGGACACACTTCAGGCAAATATCATTCTAGGAACCCCTCACACTAGCAGGCCCTTGGAAGTGAAGGACTTCTTCTTCAGGGCCCCTGTCCATAGCATGGCCTGTAGCTTTGAACCTATGGTGGCCACAGGGGCTGTGGGGAGCATCATCTCCCATTCTGACCCTTCTCCTTCTTCCTTTGCAGTCCCCAGCTCAGCTGTAACACCCCCAGAGTCACCCCAGTCGGATTCCTTGGGCTCTACCTATTCTATCAACGGGCTCCTGGGTATTGCTCAGCCTGGCAGTGACAACAAGAGAAAGATGGATGATAGTGAGTTCTTGGGGGACCTGTGGGTGGTATGAGACACAGGATACCACTCTGCTCAAGCTTTAATGGAAAGGAAGGCTTTCCTTTGGCCCAGGACTGAGCAGGGTTCTGAAACTCCCTATTCACAGGCACATGGGTCCTTCCTCTTGCTGACCCTCTCCCTACCTTCTCAGCCCATCTGCTCCTCTGCTTTGGCCACTTTGGGTGGCTTGGTAGAGGGGTCCCCTGAAAACTTTCTTCCTGACTGCCTGGGGGCACTAGGTGACCAGGACAGCTGTCGGCTGAGCATCGACTCACAGAGCAGCAGCAGCGGTCCCCGAAAGCACCTTCGGACAGACGCCTTCAGCCAGCACCACCTCGAGCCACTTGACTGCCCGTTTGAGCGACAGCACTACTCAGAGGCCTATGCCTCCCCCAGCCACACCAAAGGCGAGCAGGTAAGAAAGTGGGGTGCAGAACATAGGCAGGTTAGGCAAGGGCAGGAGCAAAGCATGAGCTCTAGCCATCAAAGCAAGTCCAAATTGCTCCTAGGGGCTCAGGGCACACACTTGATGCAGTGTCCAACCACACGCATGCCTTATTCGCAAGATGTCTTGATGCTGCCTGCCCTCTTCTCCCAACCCGAAACTGAACTCTGAACCTAGTTCGTGGGTGCAGGGCTCCTTTTGTCATCTATGACCTTCTCCAACAATAGAATCAGACCTATAGTTAGAGTTGGGCTCACACCCTTTTATTGTGACCTCAATGCCACACCTAGCCCCACTTCCAGTCTCCCCCTTTACGTAGCCCAGGATTCTGGGTGACTCATGTGCTCAAGTACACTGACCTCATTCACACCTCTCTGCCCTGGTACACCATGTGCCCTCCTTGCAGGAAGCCTTTCTTCTCACTGCTCTACCTGGAAAAATACCAGCTGGCTGTAATGACTCGGCTCAATCTCCGTTTCCACGAATTTGTCCCTGCCCCCCACCTATGACTCATGCCTCTGGCCCCTGTCATCTTTCCTGTCTCACACATGGCTTCTACTGACTTCACAGTTCATCCTAATAATCTCATGGGTAGGGGTAAAGGCAACAGGCTTCTTAAGGACAGGGCGGCCTCTTGAGCCTCCTCCACTCGCATCTCTAGAGTCTAGCATTGTTATTATTCATTAGTATTTCCTTTTCTATGGTGATGGAGATCAAAGCCAGGGCTTCACACACACACACACACACACACACACACACACACACACACACACACACACACACACACACGAGACAAGCCCTCTCCTTTTGAGTAACATCCCAAGCCTGGGATTTTAATGGCTATTCAACAAAGGTATATCAAACGAATGAACCAATGAATCAATTGAGAAATCAAGAACCATAAGACACAAGCTACAGGGAGTTTTCCTCTCCAGATCTTAGGCATGGAGAAATGGGTTATAATGGGATAGCTTCTCTACAAAGCAGACAGAGATATGAATATTTCCACGCTGAAGCCTACAAATACCTCATAATGCTAATGACCACTGAGATGCGTTTAATATGTCAATGGTTCCAATGTCTGTCTCCCTTCATCCCGTTTAGTCGAATAGCTCAGAAAACTCTTTGGGGTATGACCTATCACTCCTCTTGGCTTGAGGCAAGCCTATAAGTACACCTTTAAGACCTGAGGGAGACAATGCTGATGCTAACAAGCAGTTGAAACATTGCCAATGAGTGGCTGGGCTGCTGGCCCTGCGCCAACCCCCACAGCTGGGTAGGCAATATGCGTCAGTGATTTTTATCAGCCTTGGCTATGACAGCTGTGAACGGTGTAGACAAAGTCGGCTATCAGCAGACCCAGGCAGAGGGCCTGGGTGCACTGCTGATAATCAGAGCATGGCTCCAGGAGGCAAGTGTTGAGCCTGCAGGAAGCTTGTTCTATGGTGGTGAGCCTGCAAAATGCAATGTGCATATACTAGCTCCCCTTGGAGAATAATGAAGCCCCTACCAAGGAGACCCCTGGTATCCACTAGGTCCTAGAGCCATTTCCCGGCGTCATCTATAAGTCCTCCAAAGGACCTGACTTGGTTAGAGTGAGCCCTTGGGCCATGCTGATGGGTATGCATGGAGGATCTTAGGATGAGAGACACTTAGAACTACAGGAGACTTGGTGGCCACGCAACCTACCTTTTCAATTTGTATGAGGATTACTCAGGACCTGGAGCATGGGAAGACTTGGGAAAGCAGACGATTGCAGAGAAACCCAACCCTAGTTTCATTCATGTGAATTGTTCTACCCTTACCGATGTTTGACATGGCAGTTCCATGAATTTCATTTTTTTTTGAGACAGGGTTTCTCTGTACAGTCTTGACTGTCCTTAAACTGGCTTTGTAGACCAGGCTAGTCTCAAACTCACAGAGATCCGCCTGCCTCTGCCTCCCAAGTGCTGGGATTAAAGGTGTGTGCCAGGGTGTTCTTATGTAAAGACTAAATAAAACAATAGTATTTGAAAATCATTAAGCCTCTCTAACCCCCCAGCCTCAAGGAGTAAAGTGAAGCCTAGCCCAGTGTCCTCAGCTCTTCCTTCCGTCCTTCATTGACTCACTGGCTGGATTGTGAGGGGCAGGCACCTAGCTTGAGCCTTGCTCTCCTGCATATTGTGTCTGTGCCACCCAAAGGAAGATGGTCTTTCATCCAGGCACATAAAGCTTGGCATCTTTGGGAGACGAGATAAAAGCAGATGCTCATACCTGGTCTTTGCATGGGACAAAGACATACACTTCTCATCTGAAAAATACGTGAAGGCGAAAGTGACCTCATTTCTCTTAGGAGTGTCACCCCCGGGTGCTGTTAGAAATTTGTGTGGCTCTTCCTCTATATTTTAAGTCCACCACCGTGTGAATCAACAGAATGAAGGAGACTGTTATGAAGACAGGCCAAGAATGTGGCAGTTAGTGACTTTTCCTGTAATAGTAAAATACTTCTCTCATCACTTCTTGCTGAACATCTGTACTTGTTGAGTATTCTGGGCCAAGCAACACTTTATTTTAAATCACAATTAATACCTAATCAGTCTTGTGCAGTAGATTCTAGGACCCCTATCCTTAAAGGTAGGGGAGAAAAGAAAACCAAGGCTCAGAGAGTTCAAACAGACCACAATTTCCGCAGATTGTTGCTGAACCAGAACCCTAAGTCATTTCAGTTCTGAATCATTATGCTTTCCTGCCCCCAATTCAAGTTCAAGCCCAGAAAAAATAATCCAGTCATCATTGGCATGTTTAAGATGTTAAACGCAACACCACCCAAATCTCTAGCTACTTAGCTTTCCTTTCCTCTTTGGCTTGAATTTGGAACAGAAGTTTGATTTTAAGTAAGTGTTTTACTGTCAAATCGACACATTCACAAGACATTTCCAACTTTTCTTACATTCTCTAGAAATTAAGTATTTTGTTCAGTTTCATTAGAATCCGACTCTGAGAAACTCCACCCTGCCTCTAAGTAGGCCCCCTTGGAAGAATGGAACCAGAGTGCCATTTAGTCCGTAATTGCTGCTACATGCTGATGGTGCCCTGGTGGCCTCCAGAATTGACTGCAGCTTCCAAAAGTGCCCTGCATGCAACCAGAAAGCATTGTGACTCCTTGGAGAACTGAGCTCAGTGGAAATTACTGAAAGCAATTGTCATCAGCAGAACTGTTATATAACCAGGGAACACTCCTTGATTCCAGTGGTACAACAGTTCATATAGTGCTTTTGTGAACTGTGCGACCTGGGTGTGTGCAGTGGATGTGAGCTGTCTTTCCCTGGGAAGGACAGCAGGGAGCCAAGGGGTGGGTAGGCTATGCTCATGTCTTTAGCCTAACAAATTATTTTTTCAAAGAGTTTCTGAGCCATGCTCATACCAGGGAACACCAGTAGGAGTTGAAACAAGCTCTTGTTGAAGATGACCCCAAGTACTTGATAGAATTCTTGAAACAAAATGAATCCTATGCATCCATCCCTCATGGCAAAACTAAATGTTTCTACTTGCATGTGTAATGAAAATCTGACAGTCTTACTGGCTCTTATCGCTGGGTTGCTGAATGGGAATGATAACAGCAAAGCCCAAACGTGAGGAAGTGTAAGAAGCGATCATTGCCACCAGTCTGGGGCAGCAGTTGACAGTGTGAGGACCGAAGCCGGTGTCCTTGCTTCACCCCCTCCCCCCCAGGGATGGGGGGGAGTTTCTTCAGCTCTGCACTTGGATTTCCTACCTAAGTCGGAATCAGTTACTGGTAGACGAGAGTCTCTGAGCAGCCCCACCTGCTCCCTGCTCCAGCCCTAGGCAATGTTCTGTTTATGGGTCCAGACCATATGAAGAGATAGGAAGAACAGCAGTGGCCAGTCAGGACATGATCCTCTGATGGCCACCCCCATCACATACCTGGGTTTCTATGACACCCATAGGCCTTGAATTCATTCTGAAGCTTGGAAGGGGGAATTCCAAGCCAGGTCCTGAAGAGTTTTCAGGTCTTTGAGCAGGAGAATAGGACCCCATCAAACATGCCCTGTTGAGCTAAGAGTGAACAAGAAGGCAGGGAGCAAGGGAGCTTTTCCTGGGGAGATTGGGGCCACGCAGTCCAGAGACAGGCAGTGGGGTCAGAAGGAAGACAGGCTTGCTCAGGAGCCCAGCTCTCCCCTGCTGACTTCTCTTTGTTCTTCAGGGGCTGTACCCACTGCCCTTACTCAACAGTGCCCTGGATGATGGGAAGGCCACCCTGACACCTTCCAATACACCCTTGGGACGCAACCTCTCGACTCACCAGACCTACCCGGTGGTGGCAGGTAGGATGCCCAGAGGCTCCTGAGCCATCTGGACCCTACTGTGAGGGTCAGGATGGGCTTGGGGCTGGGGAAGGCAGAAGTGTCTGGCTGGCAGGAGGAAGGTGTTTGGGGTGCTGACCTGGAAAAAAGTGGGCTACGCTGACGGCCTCAAACTGGAACAAAGGGATGGATGGTGCCTTCGGTCTTTGGCCCCCCTGGATTTCCTCACTCCCTCTTGCAGGGAGAGGCTGAGTGCACACATACTTCAGTTGCCCCATCCATCGACACCCGCAGGTGGCACAGCAGGGCGGTAGAGCCTCCAGTTCCCCCATCTCATTCCATCTGAGGAACACTGCGGCCAGGCCTGCCTGTCCCCACACCCTTGGCCCATCTCATGGCTTGGTTTGTGCATGTTCCCGCCCCATCATCTCACACCCCTCTCTCCTTGTTGTCTCCCTCCCTCCGGCAGATCCTCATTCACCCTTCGCCATAAAGCAGGAAACCCCAGAGCTCTCCAGTTCTAGCTCCACCCCTTCCTCTTTATCTAGCTCCGCCTTTTTGGATCTGCAGCAAGTCGGCTCTGGGGGCCCAGCAGGTGCCTCGGTCCCACCCTTCAATGCCTTTCCCCATGCTGCCTCCGTGTACGGGCAGTTCACGGGCCAGGCCCTCCTCTCAGGTACGACAGGGAGGTCCCGGGCTCTGTAGTGTCGTGGGGTGGGAGGGAGGTCATCAAGGCCATCCCAAAGTCCTCCGGTCTGAGGCTAGTCCCATCTTTAGCCCAAATCTAGCCCATTGCCACCCTAATCTCTAGTTTATTCAGCACATGGTTCTTTCCTTTTGGGAAAAGTTAGGAATCAAAAACAGTCATTTTGGGGGTTCCGGCAAAGTGGGATACATCACTTCAAAAATCTATGAGAAAATAGGGACGCATACAAAGGAGCTAGGTGCTGTAAAATGTAAACTTTTAAAAAATAGGTTCAAAAAGAAACAAAGACAAAATGTGGAAGGGAAAAGGCTCTTGAGCCACTTTCTGGATCATGTTCCTGAAAAGGAATGTCAGTCACCATTTGTGGCCAGCTTCACTCCCAGGGCAGTGGCAGCACCGACGAACGCCTCCTTCACTGCTTTAACCTTGGTGACTGCACAGCTTCAAAGTTGGAGGTGTTGAGGTTCTTGTTCTGGCTTGAAGCCTGAAGTTGGCTAGGGACATCTGGAGCAAACCTCTGTATCCTGGTAAAGGAAACAGTCCAAGAGGAAGAGAGGTCTAGCTACAATCTCCAGATGGGAACAGGGTAAGGGCTGACCTCTCATGTGTCTAATCCCAACTGGATCTTTCAAACAGGACATTATCGCAACAAGTCAGGACCTGAGCAATGTCAGAAAGCATCAAAGTGGGGTTTGGGCGCAGGCAGAGACACCTGAAAGTCTTCAGATATCTGACTGACTATTATAGTGGGGGCCTTGGAGGGTCCCGGAACCAAGAAAGGAAGCAAAGCTGTTTCCAACAGAGCGCTGGAAGCCTCCTGTGTGAAGAGAGGCTGGACAGTTTATGACAGAGGGCATGCCTCCCTGTCTCCTGCTCCCTGGCCCTGTCACCTTGAGAGGTGATGAGTGAGACAGGGAGACTCGGTCAGGGGCAGCGCAGAGTTGGGCAGTCTAGGCCATCTGGACCGGCAGTTTTCCAGTATTCTACAGCTCTCTTGCAATTTGAAATGAAAGCCTTCGCCAAAGCCGGGTGTCCCAGCCAGAGCGGAGTAGCTCCGTCTGAAGCAGGAACGCTGCCTCCAGAGGCCCACAGGCTTGAGAAGCCACAGCAGTGTGACTTTGGCTCCCACTGCCTCAGCGGTTCTAAGGGCCCTGTGACCTAAGTCCAGGCTTAGCATTTTCTGTCTGTGTGACAGCTGGTAATTTTCCCTTTCCCTGTGTATCCACGCACCCCTGTGAGGGAGACGGGCAACGTGAGGGCGGAGAGGCAGTGGTTAAGAGTCTGAAGAAAGGGAAAAAGTGTTGACTTGGGGTTTGAAATTTCAGGAGAGTGAAGTCAGCAGAGATGGCTCATTTGTTTTGAGCAGAGTGATTAAAAGGCACAAACCTGTGAGCTGAGTGAAATTATGCCAGCCGGAGGGCACAGAATGGGAGATGGAGGAGGGGAAGAGATCATCTGTGCTTGTAGGGGCACAGAGGCTGCAGAGCAGGGCACACTTATTTGCCTCATGGGAATGGGAGGCTGGGAAGCAGGTGAGGGATATGGTTGAGGGTGACAGGCATGTGATCCAGAGCAGTTCTGCCATTACCGTGTGAGCTGCAGAGTCTTGGCTGAGAGAGAAGGACAGACAGAAGCCGGAAGTATAGACAAATCATCACAGACGCAGGCTTTTCTTCTTCTTCTTCTTTTTTTCCTGAGACAGGTTTTCTCCGTGTAACACTAACTGTTCTGGAACTCACTGAGTAGACTAGACTAGTCTTGAATTCAGAGATTTGTCTGCCTCTGCCTCCTGGGCACTGGGATTAAAGGCATATGCCACCACCACCCTGAGACATAGGCTGCATTATAGCTTATAGTTAGAACAGCCTAGGGCAGACTTCCTCGCCCTGAAGCCCCACACTTTCTCCCATTCTATCCTTCTAAAGTTGGAAGTATACCTGTCAATATGTACAATCAGGGCTGATGCTTCTCTTGTCTGTTAATTTAGTGGACACGCCCTCCAAGTCAGCTACAGGACTAGGAGGTCATCCAGTCCGTGGGCTGAAGCAGCTGACAACAGATACCAGGTGGTCACCCAGGCATTAGGTAACGAAATATGTAGTTTAGAAGACCCTCAGCCAGATGACCCCCACAGCCAGGCTTAGATCTGATCACTCCTGAATGGCTGGCCACAATGTTAAAATCTAGTATCGAGTCGAAGACCGTAAGAAGAGCCTAGAGTGAACAGGCTTGTGGGATCTGGGACCCAGGGATCCAAGAGCAAGAAGCAACTTAGGACTAGAGTTTAGAGAGCCAAGCCCAGATCTTCAGCTTAGGGACAAGGCAGGTGACTGCTAGTGTTTAAACTGAGTTCAGGCGATCGGTGGAGACTTCCCACCTGAGGGCTGGCCAAAATTAGCCCTAAATACCCATTGCTTGACTGAGCCCTCAGGAGGTCGAGAGGACATAGTAGGGTGGAGGAATGTTAGAAACGGACTGAGCTTAGGAGCCCAAGAACTATAACTACCAACCAGGGGAGGAGCTAAACCTGAGAGACAGAGGAGGCAGAGAGCACAGCATTCCCGGGATACTCTGCCAGAAAGGAGGGTGGAAGGCAGAGTCATCCTGCATGGATCTTCCTAGTCCCCTCCTCTCTGTGACCCTGCCACCTGCTGAGCCTCTTTTACCTGCTTCACAGACTTTTTCTCCCTGGGTTCTGTGAGTGCTGTCTCCAGAATGACTGCTCTCTGAGCCTCGGCTTTTTTTTTTCTGGGTCAGCCAAGAAACAGGAAACACTAGGACTTGGGCAATCGTGAGATTTACCTCCAGTTCCTGGTAGCCCCCTTTAAAACACCCCCACCCACCTACCCACCCAGCCGCCTGTTGGATTCCAACCCACTGGCCACGACAGCGACATCAAGGACATCCTTGCCCTGGCTGTTCTAAGACTGACTTCAGTTCAGCGGATGGGAAAGCTGCAGTTGGGTTTTTATCATCAAGGAGCCCAGGATCCTCCTCCATTCTCTTGTACAAATTATATTTAGTCCTGCCAAGGAGATTTCTGGGTTGCCATAAATTCTCCTTGCTCTCAGAACAAGATAAGGCATTGAAAAGGGGTTACACAGAGGGCAGACATCAAAGGGGCCAGATGAAATAGTCTAAAATCACCGCTACCCCTCTGGATTCCTTCCTCTAGCTGGTGGCTTTCTGTTCCTGCAGTCTACCTCTGATTAGAATATTTACCAAGAGCTCTGGGGTTCCAGAATTTTCCTAGAGAACCCCGCCTTCTAGCCTGCCAACCTATGTTGATGCCCATGTCAACATTATAAAAAGAGGCCCCCACTGGAAGTGCCAAGGAGGTGGAATTGGATAGGAAAGAGAAATTGATTATGAAGAGCCTATGGGTAAGAGGGTGTGTCTGACCAGAGGGTGTGTCCATCTCCAACTGGTGGCTTCTGTTGTTTTGTTTCGTAGAGATTGTTCAAGAGTCTCTGTTTTTTTATATCTTGTTTTGAGCCAGGTTCTCACTATGTCACCCTGGCAGTCCTGGAACTCACTGTAGACCAGGCTCGCCTGGAACTCACAGAGATCCTGCTTGCCTCTGAGTGTTGGGATTAAAGGCATGCATCACCACACCTGATGTGGTTCAAGATTCTTGACTCTCTGAAAGACTTTGCTTTTGTTGTTGTTGTTGTTTTGTTTGCTTGTTTTCCCCAATACTGGGCATTAAAGTCAAGCCATACAAGTGCTCTGCTGAGCTGCATTCCCACACTACAGAGTCTTGTTCTTTCAGAAATTAAAGCAAAGGGGCTGGAGGGATGGCTCAGCAATGAAGAGCACTGGCTCATTTCCAGAGGGCCTGGGTTCAGTTCCTAACACCCACATGGTGGCTCACAACCTTCTTTCACTGCAGTCCCATGGGATCTTATTCCCTCTTCAGGTGTGAGAATGCACGTACAGACGAAACACCCATAGACATAAAATACATACATCTTCTTTAAATAAAAGAAATGGAAGCAGAGAGTTTTGTGGGGCTGCTGAGACAGTCTGTGAAGGTACTGTTTGGGTAGGGCGGTGTCCTGCTTGTCTTTCCGGGAGGGCCAGGTTTTATTAGGGGAAGTCTTCAGTGGTCTCTTTGGGCCATTGATTCAGAAATCTTTCTAGCTGAGAGAAAATTAGGTAACTGAGGAGAAATGAAGATTAAGGTCCCTGAATAGGGGGACAGAGACCAGTGAATTCCTTCGCAAGAGCTAACATTCATGGGGTGAGGCCCCACTGATAGAGATCATGGGTTAAACTGCGGCCTGTGGTGTGTGGCCAGGAAGTCTATATACACTAGACAGCCTAGATGAAGAGGCTGTACAGGTGGCAGAAAATGGCCAGGAGGGCAGGAGGCATGGGACTACAGGCTCCCAGCATGAGAAAGGGCCCAGGGAGCAACAGACTGGCATTATCAAATAGATGGCCAGATAGCCAAAAGTAATGTTAATTCATGGGAGATGTGGACCCTGCTTCAAAATCCTTCACACAGTGTTCCAGGAAGTCCCACTAACCAGGAAATAAAGTGAGCCCAAGTTACTAGCTCTTCTCTGAATTACATCTTTGTGTGGCAGATAGGAAGATTTTGGTCTGGAGAAATTAAGTAATTTGTTCATAGTCTTGCTTAGATCTAGTACTCAGTCTCAATTTCAAAATCTCTCTCTCCCCCCTTTTCTACTTCCCCCTTGCTCTGTCTCTCCCTGTCTTCCCCCTCCCTCACTACTTCCCCCTCCTTCTCTTCCTTCCCCCTTTCTTGCTTCCTCCTTCCTTCTTGTAGGTAAGAGAGAAGAAAAGCAAATGCATGCAGCCTAAGTAAGCCCTCCCTATAAGCCCTCCCTATCTCTATATGCCACCCAGCTGTCCACCATCCTGCTCCCCTTCCCTCACATCCCCCTTTCCCAACCGTTGTCCCCAGCCACGGCATCACATTGCTGACTCCTTGTCAAAGTTGATTTGGGGTAAATCTTCTGTTTATTCCTCATTCTAAATATGTCACATTTCCCTTTCCCCCCTTGTTTCCAGCCCTTCCTTTGTTCTTCTGATGCCTTTATGCCAGGTGAACAGAGACCACCTGCTTAGTCCAGACCAATCAGAGCAGGAAAGGCGGGTCAGTTTGAAACTGGTGTTTGGCTATCTAAAATTCCTAATGCTATTTTAAATAATGAATACTAACAGCTTATTTCTGACAGGATGTTTTTCTGCAAGAACTTCACCGATATGAACATTTCTAGGATGTGTCCATTGTACTAGTCAGTGTCTACCTAGAGCATGAGGAACAGGTTGAATTATACTCAAAACCTCAGAGCTGTAGTTTGTATAAGGCCACTCACGTTCACCACCACCCCCATTTTGCATATGAGGAAACAAACAGGCTTAGAGTCAGAGTGACTGGTCTAAAGGCAAATAGAAAGCCATAAAAGCAGAATGAATACCCATAGTCCTCTGGTTTCCAGTCCCTTCTCTTTGGAAGAAGGGCAGAACTTGAAAGTGTAGGTGTTGTTTGCTGGGCTAGATCTAAAGCCCATCTTAACTTAAGATCTATCTCAACTTAGTGTGAAGATTTGCTCTTCAGTTCTCTCTCTCTCTCTCTCTCTCTCTCTCTCTCTCTCTCTGCTAAGTCCTCAAGTGCCTAGCCCTTAGAACTTTTTCAATAAGCACTGTTGAATGAAAGAATTGTCCTCATGGGGTAAGAAGGAGTGAGTCCCTGTGGGGCTGACAGCTCACATGGGGTCATGATATGTACCTTCCCATTTCTTATCATTAGCTAGGTACCCTTCCAAGAAGTTTAGGGATGAAGGACCTGGGAGGGTATATGGGAAGAGGGGACAATCTGTGACATAGAGAAGGTATGTCTGGTGAGTTGGTTGACAGGGGCTCACAGGCTCAGGAAGATGGCGGAAAGTGTTTGGGCCAAATGGCTGTCATCTAATACAATGGTTTTTTTTTTTTTTTTTTTACTAGGAGTGATTTTATCCCTGCTTCCTCCACACTGGGGTCATATAGCAATGTCTGGAGATACTTTTTTTTATAGTTATTTATTTATTATGTATACAATATTCTGTCTGTGTGTATGCCTGCAGGCCAGAAGAGGGCACCAGATCCCCATTACAGATGGTTGTGAGCCACCATGTGGTTTCTGGGAATTGAACTCAGGACCTTTGGAAGAGCAGGCAATGCTCTTAACCTCTGAGCCATCTCTCCAGCCCCTGTCTGGAGATACTTTATACTCACTTGGTGTACTGGAATCTGGTGGTAGAGGCCAGGAACTCTGCTCAGTATGCTTTAATGCACAGGAAAGCTGCCCAACAAAGAATTTACCAGCCAGTCACTTCAATATCACCGAGATGGAATTCTACAAGCATCACAAAGAACTAGTTTGCCCAAGTAATTCATTATTCGTATCGGAGCATTTTCAGAGTGGACTGGCCATCATTACTAAATATTCTGAGTCAGTGGTCACCACACAAAGAGACCTGGGCAACCAGGATGTGCAGATTCTGGTCTGGCCCACAGAACAGGAACGATGAGGAGGCAAGCAGTCCAAGGACTCTGGTTCTTGGGCTGGGGTAGATGGAGAGAACACCAGCAGGTCAAGTGAGGTCTCCCAGAAGGGATGCGAAGGAAAGACAGATCCAGGGAGATGGGGGTTCATAGGGATGCCTTGGTGTCATGAGGATGTAGGCATGCCACAAATCACAGATAAGCAGAGGTCAATCGGGGATGAAACATCCTGGAAATGGCTTTTTAAAGAAGTACAATTGATAAGAATGCCACTTAAGATCATGTGGGAAAGTCAGCAGTCTCTCAGTGGTGTTCCTTTTATATCAGGAATCATCAACATGTTTCATGTCCCTGATTAATTATATCCACCTGGAAGTCCAGGCCAACCAGTAGGAGCTTCCTCTATGGTTGATTAGCTTTGTCTGCCATGTATTCCCCAAAGGACAGTGATGGATCATCCATCTATCTGTATTTCACAAGGTCTGGTTTCGTCATTCTTTTGAAAGCCAGGTGAAACGTGGTGCCCTGAGTTCTGTGGCCTCCCATGTATTTATTTAGTCCGTTGATGCTAGCTACTATGCTGGACAGGGAGACAAAGACTAAGAGGACACCACCCCTGGCACCCAATACCTTGATATTTTTGTAGAGGAGTAAAATATTTGTAAAAATAAAGCTCCTAAGGAATGGAGAACAAAGTAGGATGGCAGTTGCAAGAGCCCCTTGCTTGGTGAGCGAGCCTCTTTCCTCCAGAGAAAACGAGAAGCTGGGCTCAGAGGAGAGAACAAGCAGGTTTCGAGAATGGCTGTGGCTCCGGTGCTATTGACTGAGGAGAGGACTTGCTGAGCCTCGGCAGGGTGGGCTGGTGAGCCTGGGAGCCACCTATACGCCAACTAATGACTCTTTGGTGTCTTTTACCAGGGCGAGACATGGTGGGGCCCACGCTGCCTGGATACCCGCCCCACATCCCCACCAGTGGACAGGGCAGTTATGCCTCTTCTGCTATCGCAGGCATGGTGGCAGGTAAGCGTTGAGGGACTGGGCGTAAGCATGGCAGAAGGGAAGTGTGAAAGAAATGGGAGACAGTAGGTGACAAGAGATGGGCTGGGTCCCACTCGTAGGCTTCCCAAAGGACACTGAAGGATGGGCCAAAGGGGTACCTTCACATAAGCACCTAGAGAAAATCCCCAGTGCCAGCTTGTTTCCTGGACCCCTCTCAGCTTAGTCTCCCCAGACCCCCCACGTAGACAGACCTACATCCAAGCTCCCCTGCTTCTCCCTCTTGCACTGCGTCCAAGTGGAAGAGTGTGAAATAAACACCGCGAGACAAACACGAGCCCAATCCCTGGTCTCCTGTGATTTAAATGAAATCAGATGAACCTCAATTTGCCTCTTCAATAAATTCTGAAATTTGAGTGATGGTGATGACGATGATGATTATGGTGAAGGTAACGGTGATAATGGACACACCGATGATGAGATGAGTGAAATAGATCTTCCTTTGTGCTCCACACTCACTCAGCACTGAGGAGGGCCCAGGTTCTACTGACTGTAAGGATGCCACAGAGTGGCATTTTGAAATGCCCCGGAATTTTGCTTGACAGCCCTTTTGGTGTCTGCCTGCCAGTCATGATCCGATGACCCAGGATGTCAGGGTCTGAACAAATGAATAGTTTCTTTGGGAAAGTCCCAGTCTTTTAGGAGCCATGTGGGAAAGCTCCAGGGATGGATTGGAACCATTTCTACTGCCCACAGAGGTATAAGGGCCTGAAGTTTTTGGGGGAGGGCTCTGTACTCAGGGCCAAGTGTGACACCCCAATACTAACCCTGTACCAACCTCCCTGGCTCTGACCCTAAAGACTTGGCCCCATTCCACCAAGCCTGCTTCCCCCTGGCAGGGGTTAATCTTTGCCAGCCAGCCACCCACTCTGGGCACCCTGTGCACAGGCAGGTGGGTTGAGTTCTCTTAGGCAGAGAGAGGGGAGGGATCAAGGAGAGGAGGCTTTGCTCCCTGGGAACCTGCTGAGCTGGCACTTGTTGCTGCCCGGTTACCGTGGCGATGTGGTTAATGCAGCGTTGAAAATACAGAATTCTGACTCCTCTCTCCCTCCTGGCCCCGACTCCCTCTCTCCCTCCCTCCCTCCCTCTTGTGGAGCGTGAAATGAGATTGGTCAAGATAAAAAAGGAAAAGATTCGGTTATTTTTTTAAGAGTGTGGATAATGGGGCCTCTCAATCAAAATCCTAGGCTTCAGTCTGCTCCCTGCACCTCCCCTTTCCAAGTCCTCCACGTTCCCTGCTGCCTGCTTAGAGGAGAGGGAAGCAACATAAAGCAAGACCCCCCCACTTAATTATGAATGGTTCTTGGGGGCAGGTCCAGGGCAAGGGGTTCCTCGGGCCAGAGTGTGACGTGGGAGGGAGCCAGAAGACAGGGGAAGGACTGCTTCTAGGAAGACCTCTCCTAGAATGGGTGCTGTGAGGAAACACTCTCACACACGAGCATACATGTACGGCTGTGTGTGTGCATGCACACACACACATACACGTGCATTCACCACACCCGCTACATAGACTGCAAGTGAATTGCAGCTGGGAAGGGTCTCACCACACATGGTGAAGATTTCCAGTAAGCTGTGTCCACATCAGTTTTCAGGAAACACAATGCATTAAAATGAGTTGCCTGGTTCCTAAGAGCACGCTTGTGCAAATGACTCCTAAAGGAAGGTCTTTTGTAGAAAAATAATACCATATCCATCTCTTATCACTGCCTATGATCTGTCAATTGACCGAATGGGGATTTTTTTCCATTAAAGTCACTTAACTCAGTAAGCACCTACTGCATACATGTAAGCACATAATTAAGGGATTAAATAAGGCTTGCCAGCCACATTCTTCAATCAGTTTGCAAAGGAATAAGTGATCATTTGTTATACATTTCTGCATACCTGGCCATTTATATACATAACTTCATTTCTCTTTTATCCTTATAGTAAATCTTGGAGGCTGGTAGAATCCAAGTTTCCTAGCTAGGGAAACCAAGGTCTACAAGAACCAAACGGTGTGCTCAGGGATGATACTAAGTGACTGAGTTGTTCAAACACAAGTCTATTGATTTAGCGTCTGTGCCTCTTTCCGTTTTCCCACACTGCATTCCATCATACCATAAATAAAGACACAAACTACGTCCTGACCCTGCAAATAGCTCATGGCTTTGATATCAGTTTGAAAATAGAACCAGCAGATTAGATAGTTAGATTCATCCTGACATCTATCCATGCTTTCTCCCATCCTTCCATTTTCTCTTTTCATTCAACCATCTTTTTATTAATCCATCTGCTTATTCTTATCCATCCATCTTTATATATACACACATATACCATCCCATGCTTCTTTCTACCCATCAGCTTTTCCATCCATCCATCCATCCATCCATCCATCCATCCATCCATCCATCCATCCATTTATCCATATTTCTTCCTTCTTCTCATGTATCCATACTTTTACCTATCCCTCTTTCCAGCCATCCCTCCAGCATCCATTCTCTCATTACTAATACTTCTATTATCCACATATCACTTTTCAGCATGTCCCCTCTATTCGTGGCATGGACAGGAACACGCAGTGAGCCAGTCAATGAATGAATAAACATAATATCCCATGAAGATAACTGTGTAAAGGCAATAAAACGTGATGATGCAATGAAGAGCCACAGGGAGAGCAGATAACTACTTGAGATTGAATAGACAGGAAGACCTTCCTGAAAAGATTTTCAAAATGGTCAGCCAAGTGATAAACTGAGGCTGACCATCCCTAGCCCAAAAGAAGACCAAGTGCAAAGGCCCTGAGGCAGGAAAGCTAATTTAGCATGACAGAAAGAAGATGAGCCTATTGGAGAGTAGTGAGCACCTGGAGAAAGTCCCGCAGAGTGCTCAGAAATGGGCGGCAGCAGGGCCATGCTTTAGAACGCTGCTCAGGTGCTAGAGGAAATAGATTGTAGACACAGAGACAAGTTAGGGAATCAATGCTCAGGTTTTTGTAAGAGACAGCAGTTGCTTTAGCTGGGAGAGTAGGCCTGAAGTGTAAGAGAGACACTCGATAGGTGTTGGTGAGGAATAGAGCATAACCTGCCCGCAAGTTGGCTGCAGAGATGAAAGCTAGAGGCAGCAGACATGGGATAGGGGCCTCACAGTCCGGGCTCGGGGAGCTTCATGATGGTGGTAAGCACACAAGTGGGAACGTCGGAGAGGAAGCGGTGTGGAGGAAATCAAGGGTTCAGAGGCAAGAACAGAGTTGAGATGATTAACTAAATAGCAACCTTGATATCCCAGATGGCTTTAAAATGAAGCTGGGGTTGGTTCTTCCATATAATGTGGAGTGCTAACAAAGAAGGGACTGGAAAGAGAGGAAGCAGAAGGAGTAGGCAGGTTGTAAAGCAATGTCGGGGACCGAGTAGCATGAATTCCAAAGGAAGTGAGAGACTAAGAGGCCGGTTGGCTGTTTGCTACCATTGAAGTGGACTCAAAGGCGCTTTGCCTAGATCAGCATTGGCCTGATTG
>PVIU01002499.1:0-65000 GCA_004026605.1 Ondatra zibethicus | reverse complement strand
TGGGGTAGGGAGTGAGTGAAGCCATACCAAAGAGCTGGGAGGCTCCAGGTTCCATGGAATGCCTAGAGAGGTGGCAGTGGTTGGCCATAGAAGAAGTCAGTAGCTGATCACAGTATCTGGTGGGTTTAGGGAAGAGAACAGAAGGCCAAACATTCTATTTTCTTTCCACAACCATGTCTGTTAAAATTTTGTTATGTGAAAAATTCAGGAATCAAGCCTTGAAGGGCAAGGGTAGAGAAGGGCGAAGTTACACTCAAGCGAAGCCCAAGAGTGGCTGCCCTGCCTGCAGAGGTTTTATGGTCCCTCCAGGAGACACTATTCAGGAGTTCCCTGCACGTTGCCAGCTGTTCTCCATCCCGAGAGCTGAAGCCAAGACGCCATCTTGCTCGTTAGTTATCTAAGTAGATTGAAAATAGTCTTGAGTTACCTCCACAGCTTTGTTCCATCCAGTTCCTTAGATGTGGCGTGAGACGTGAAGAGTGTTCAGGGTTGCTGTCTAGAAAGTGAGTTCCAGTGAGCCTCAAGACTGCCCTTTCACCCGTGTCTTGCTCTGGGTCCCTGAACTGTTTGGGGAAGATTTTGAGGAAAATACGTTCACAAAGAACTTACGGAGTTCTTCTAGAGCCTTCCTGAGTGGTAGCCCTTCAGTTGTTAGTACAAATCTGGGTCAGAGAGAAACAGTGGTCTTAGGAGTTGCATAGACACCTTGGCAAACCGGCTGGATCATCCATTCTTTCATTGTCGAATCTTACAGTCCCAGAAATGACCTGGAGGGGACTTACCTGTACTCTGTCAGTTAGATGCGTTCAGCTCCAAGCTACCTCTTGTTCAGTTTAGGCAGAAAGGGCAAAGACGATGAGGCTGGTGAGGTTAAGAGGACCTTCCTGTTGAGCTTGGAGGAAGTCCCTCAAGTTTAGAACCCCTTGGACCAGTCAGGGGACAAATTCTTTTGGGTTTTCAGAAGATACTCTGACCTGCCATTATTTAGGCAAAGTTAGAGAGCATCCCAGCGCACCCCCCCATTGTGTTCAGTTTTTGAGGTGCCACATATAACTGTTCTCTATTGCCTATTCCTTGAAGCAAGAGTGCTGAAGGTCAAAGCAGTTATGAGGGGTAGGGGGCAAGAAGCCATCATTTTTTTTTCTGGCTGGAAACTCAAAAGGTGAGGTTGGAGAAGGAGGAAGGGCTGGAGAGGAGTTAATCTTTGATGGTCAGATGGGCGGGGGATAAATGATTAATGTGCGCTGTCTTAAAGGTCAGCAGATGTGGAGGAACACCATGGCACAGCTTCCCCTCTGACCAGCAATGTTGTTGTTTTAATGTGTCCAGGTTCCCCATATTATTACAGCTCTACAACAAGGCCAAGCGCACCGCCCACCTCTGCCACGGCCTTTGACCATCTGTAGTTGTCATGGGGACAGTGGGAGCAACCAGGCAACAGGAGGACTTGGCCTGAGACAGGCCCCAGAGAGTCACACAAAGGAATCTTTATTTATTACATGAAAAATAACCACAATTCCAGCATTGCGGCTCATTCCCTGTGTGGTCAATTTAATGGACCGTGAAAGTCAGGATGACCTTGGAGAAGGCCAAACTGTCCTTCAAGATTCCTTTTGTGGGGGACAGGAGTTCCATGAAACAAGACACATCCCATCTCAAAAGAGATGGAATTAGAGGAGAAATGTACCCAGGCTGGTACCCACCAAAGGAGAGAAAAAGGGTTCACAAAGAACTTAGAGGGAGACGAGGGTGCACAAGGACCACCTGTGTGATCTTCGTCACTACAACTCCAGCAGTTATGGACTGTAAGCGAGTCCTTCTGGCCCATGAGTCAGCCCAGGGCCAATGGTCTACCCATCGGCCATCATAGGAGTTACCACCTGTAGCCTCTGCTACCTGCTGGGCAAGCCAACCAGCAACTTTCTGGGGATGCCAGCTCACCTTCCCATTCCTGTTGCTGTGAGCCTCCAGGCACCCCTTAGCCTCTCAACCATCGGGTCACCTCTCTGGCAGCAGTGAGCCTGTCTCCTGGGAAGTGCAGCAAGACTTTACACAGAGCACCGCAAGACATGACAGACATGACGGCTGGGACCATCATGCCCTCTTCTCAACAGCCATGCCAATTCAAGTGTGCTTTCTACATCTCCAGCCCACGCAGCCACAGAAGAGACTCCTGAGGCCAGCAACAAGATTCCCTCTCTGGCTCCTCAGCTCCTTCCCCCAACACCACCTCACTGTAAATACAAAGCTCTGTTTGGGTCAAGCTTCCCTCTTTCCACCCCCAGACTTTGGCCTCTGAGTGAATTGTTTCCCTACTATGTTGGGCTTTTCTGCTTGATACTTTTTTTGTTTTTTTAAAGACAACCCACCATTACCACATGACTCAATAAACCATTACTCTTGGTCTCAGGTTTTGGGCCACCTTGGGGATTGACTTCCTCTAAACACAGAACCAAGTGACAGAGAAACTCAGTTTGAAGATATAGATTAGCAGTGACATTTTAGATGTCCTGGCTTAGCATTCTCTGCTTGCCTTAGTAGATGTCCAGTGCTGGGTAAATCAATTATTTCAAGTTCTGAGCTGATCCACCGAGTAGATGCCAGCAGTGTTAGCTGTGGCACAGTGCTATGCCAGTTACACACAGCCCCATAAGTGGTTGCTGTTGGTCTTCACCGAAATGCAGAGTGTCAGGGGTGAGCTGGAGAAGATCCACAAATAACTACAAGCTGGGCCCCACACAAACAGCAGTTTTGGGCTTCATGGTGCTGAAGGAAGCAAGCAAGAAGACAATCTTCTCTTTTGTGCCAGGCACAGTGTTGGGGCTATTGAGGAAGACAGGTTCAAATTAGCCCGATTTTACCTATGAGTGTTTGGAAAGACATGGGATAATGTGGCCAAAGTGGCAAGTTGTGGGTTCAACTAGGTATTCTTCTCCTAAACCCAGCAATACAACTAAATCCAACCAATACCACAGGGCCTCGGCACCAAAACCAGAGGATTCTAGACACGAAGAAGGAATGGATGGGGGATTGCTACTAAGGATCTATTTTCTTTTGCTCTTCACAGGTGTTTGTCCCCCCCCATTTGGGAGGGGAGCTATCTGGCATCTATGTGAACCCTCCTTCTGTGCTGGACCCAGATAGAATGAGGACAGGATGCCTGGGAAGATAGGAGGATAGTGTTTGGTGGGAGGGAGGATCCATCATCCCTTCTAGGGGCTCCATGGTTGTGGGGACAGAAGTAGGGAGTTAAGGTTGTTACCTCTTCAGGTCTACCCCAAAGGAAGTGCCAGGAACATTCAAGGGGCAGGGGTGGGATGAGCCCAATTGTGTCATGAGGGAAAACTTCCCAGGAAGAAACCCTGACCTTGTCTGTTCGTAGGGATCTGGAATGAGGCTCAGTTTCCAATAACAGGGATTTCCTCCATTTGTAAACTTGGCAGCAGGAATCTGAAGCCTATTTTAATGAAGACTGTTCATGTCTCTGAACCATTGGATTCATGAGTACCTTAAGGCAACCAGCAACTGAGAATCACTTTGAAAGGCATGGTGTTCTACGAGCCTACACAGTGATCCTTGCATTTATAAACAAAACTCCTTCAGGGACACTGTGTACCCTGGCAGTCACTCTTACGTCTCCAGTGACAGAGGGATCTGACTGACATATGTCTGATGAAAAGTTTAACTTCCCTTTTCTGAGCTCAGCTACTCACCGCAGGAAACTCGGGCTTGGTTCAAGGGAGATGATGTGGCATGACCCAACATCAGCAAGTGCTCTCCAGAATCTATGCAGATGTTCTATCCTAAGTCAAACCAGAGTCCCCTTTGGGGCTCAGAAAACACACTCATTTATATGCTGGGCCAGAGGGACTATTCAAAGTTCCACAATGCTGGGGCGCTTCTGGGAGAAGTCTGGGCACGGCATTCTAAGAGGACACAAAGGGAAGATGCGAAGTGGCTACTAGGGGCTGAGCTAAAAGGCCATGTCCACCTTGGGGATGGGGCGAGGGACAGTGGAGAGGACTGGGTCACTCCTCAGGGGGAGCTAGGGGTGCTGGTTTCTGTGAGCTACGGAGGACTAGCCTATGTTAGGGGGAGGACTTAGGATGAGGTGTTTGCCTGGAAGATTACCAAAGCCCGGAGCATCTTCCCCACTCTCCTCTTCCACTATACCATTTCACTCTCAGCTTTAAAGGTAGTACTTCTTGTCCATCACCCCCTTCCTCATCCCCCCAGTCCTCCCTGCCTCCAAGTACCCCAGCAGGGTGCCAGGTCACTAGGAGCTTGCAGCAAGGCCAAGACAGTAAAGCAGGTGATGCATAGGAATATATTGCTCCAGGGAGAATGGGTCCCAGGTACACAGGGAAGGCTGCCATAGACTCTCCTCTGGTCTGTCCAAGTCAGGAAGGTGGCTCAAGAAGAGAAGCTGGGATTTTCCTCTCCAAGGCCAGCCCTAGGTTGTATGTAACCCCCCCCCATTTCCCCACCTTCCCTAGGCTGTCTGTAAACCCTCTTTTCCACTACCTTCCCTGACTTCTCCAGAATTCTTGCCACAAGTTGTTACTAAGAAATGTATTTTCTGCCTACTGTGTGCCAGGCACACACTCCACCTAAAGCTCAAGGAACAGTGTTCAGTGACCATAGTCCACAATCCTGACCCAGAGAGAGTGATGGACTACACTCACCAAGGTTGCCCATCCCCATCTGTGCCCATGTTTCAGACATTTTCTTCCTTCCAAATGTATCTTTCCCTGGCATAAACCAATGTAATTATCCTTTGAAAGAATTTCCTTGGAAGTGGGCACAGGAAGAGGATACTGACGATCTCAGTGTCCGCCATCAGTGGGCTTGTGCCTCACCATCGGCCTGTCAGATGGGGGCTGTGGACAACCTTTCTGTCTCTCCTTGAGCCTTAGAACTTTTGGTCCCCCCCCATCTGTTTTGTCTGTTTCATAAACAAAACATATTGTCATCCTCTTAATGTTTCTGCTTCTGAACACTGGTCCCATTTTGCACTTGGGGAAACTAAGATCTGCTTTAACAAGGTCATAGCTGGTCCACAGAAGACCCGAGACTATGACCAAACCCCTTATTAGAGGCCTAATATTCACTCTGTTGGAAGGCCGTAGGAGTCTGGGCATGGGCGTACTTCTGAGAGATTTCACATGCCTTGGTGGGGAGGGTCAGAGGTTACTGGGTCAGTTAGAGCTACTGGAGAGAAGGCCCAGGGGTCAGCGGAAGGCGCTGTGGGGATCTGTGGAGGTATGGCTGCGCCAGGCTGGTCTTTGATTCCCTTCTGCCTTTGGCCTCAGGTTCTCTCAGCTACCTACTGGCAGTTACTCTTCAGCCTTTAGAATGAGAGAGCATTCCCTCTGTGGGGGAGCAGATTATTCCTCCATAATTACCTTCTGACATCAGAGTCCCAGCAGCTCTGTGATTCTGGGGAAAGGTTCCTCCCTTCCCCAAAGGACTCCTTGCCTTTTCTCTCCTCTTTCTCCTTGCACCTTGCTGTTTCTCCTCTGCGGAGTTCCAAGCAGTCATTTCCTTCCTCTTTGTGAAGGACCTTGGCATCTTCAGGGATGTGGATTAGTGCTTGAGAAAAGCTTGGAGGTCCTGTGTAGGCTCAGAAAATGCCAGGAGGGCCCCCCCACCCCTGCGCTTCCTTTTCTCATTGCTTTGACTTTCTGGGGCCCTCTGCAACCCGGACCTTGGGATGGATACTACCTGGGTGGCAGGCCCCTGTCCCTGGGGCTCTGGGCAAACTCAGCATGGGTGCACATGCACCACCCATGAACCTCCGTGCAGCAACTCTGCTCCCCATAAACAGAGCCGGAGCACCTGGTTTTCCCTGGAGGGGGTAGCCAGCACAGGTCTCCCTTTCATCTGGGCAGCTTTCCCTAGGCAACCTCCTCCGTCTCTTGAGCCACCAGGCCATGAAGCAGCTTTGGGAGATTTGGGGTGCAGGGAGGAGGTCCAGTGGAGGAGGAGCGAGAGCGCCTCCACATCTGTGCCCTGTGGCAGTGGGCCAGGCTGGGGAGTGAAGCCCTGCCTGCGGCTCTCCCAGGGAAATGTGATTTCCCTTGAGTGAAGCGGACTGTGCAGCGTGGAAATTGGCTCTTTTCTGAGCGAGCAGCCTCCGTCGCTGCGAAGTTGGGGCGGGCTCAGCCCACAGGAGGCAGTGCTGGCCCCTGGAGTGAGCCGGGAGCAGCCATGTGCTGAGAACTCATTAGGGATAAATCAAACTAGTAACAGCATGAAGCGAACACCCTCCCCCTCATCACACCTCCCTTCCCACCCACCCTCTCCCCTCTCGGAGACCCCCTGCTCCCTCCTTTTCTTCTACAATGTTTCTCTCCCGTGGACCTCTCCCTAGAGCTAGGCCTTCCTCAGTTCAAGCACCTTCCTCCCACCCTAGCCAGGGCACCTTCCCATAACTAGCATATCCTCCCACAAACAGGGCACCCTTCCTCCCGACCATTGCTCTCCCCTCTCAGCCCGGGGACCCTGACCCCCAGCCAAGGGTGCCCTTCCCACAGCCCCACCCTTTTCACATTCTCCCCAGCGTGTCTTCGCAGCTAAGACAACTTACCCCCTAGTTTCAGGAGCCCAAACACACACAGGCACGCACGCACACCCGGTGCCAAAACTCCAGGAACTGTTCTGAACTGAGAAAGTTGTTCATATAGAAATAGAGCATTTTTGGTTTGCCTTCTAGTTATTTTTTCAGTAATGGCCAAGATACTGATCAAAAATGTCACCGACAACCCCAGGCTCCACTAAGAGCACAGACAGGACCACCACCAAGGTGACTTTGCCCCATCCCTTTTGGCCCCCACCCCAACAGTCTTGGGGGGGGAACTGAGATTCCCAGCTGTGGCAGTATTAGTTCCCCTGATACTTGTACCCCTGGGGAGATGTGGCAACCCAGAAGACTTGCTGCAGGCAAGGAAGAAATTATCCATAAAACGAATGAGCTCGATCAGAAAAGAAACCCGCTTCCTGCCAAGGCAGACCAGAACCAAAAAGAAACCGGGGTAGCGGGGTGGCGGGGTGCGGTAGGTGAGTGAGTGGAGGTTTGTGGGTAGGGGAGAGTAGGTTGAGACTTCCATCTCTGGAAGAGTAAGGAGCTTCCTAGGGTGTTTACTGCAACGGGAAGACCACTTCTGTCCTGAATTGCCCTCTGGCTGATGAGGGGACAGACAGGGTGTGCCTTGCATGTTATACCTGGGTGTCATGAGAACCTGGTAGCTACTGCTTCAAGATAAGGCCCTTGGTCTTCAGCTAGTCTCCCCTGGCGAAAGGATGTTGCTGGATGACCCCAGGCACGGAGTGTAGGGTTGTGGCTGGTTCCTGTCCCCTCTGGCTGGCAATCTTTCTCAGTTCACGACTGTGAACCTTGTGACTTCAAAATGATATTGTCCTTGAACCTTTGATGGTATTGCCATCAAATCTCGGAAGGGTCTCACCTGGCCTTCCAAATCTCATTCAAAAAGTAAACAGCGTATTTCCATATCCGAGTGCTTTGTTGTTTGTTGTTTGTGGGCTTTTTTTTTTTTGTCTATTTTTTTTTTGGTTTGTTTGTTGTTTTTACTTTTTGAGACTGGAGGGTCTCTGACTTTGAACTTATTGTATGGCCTAGGATGACATTGCGCTTTTGATCTTCCTGCCTCCACCTCCTGGTTACAGGTGTGGCAACATATCTAGCTGTCCATGTTTGGAATGTGGACTTTGGTTGGGGTGGCTGATGGTGCCCCACCTACCCAGACTTGGGCTCTGGTCAATTTGTGTAACTATAACCAGACTTCTAAAGGGCCCTGGGCTAGGGCAGGAACCAGGGGACACTGACTTGACATAGTCATTGCAAGTAGGGACATGAGGATTTTGATTTCCCCTCGTGTTAACTCCTCAGTCCACTCAGTCTGAAGTCTCCCACCAACCACCTGCTATGGAGCCATTCCTTTTCGTAAACATAAGATGAAAACAAGATAAACCAAATAGGAATTATCACAATACACCCCCAAAATAAGAAAAATACTAGTGTTTAGAAATGGGATTTTTCCCGGGTGGTGGTGGCACACTCCCTTAATCCCAGCACTTGGGAGGCAGAGGCAGGTGAATCTCTGAGTTTGAGGCCAGCCTGGTCTACAAGAGCTAGTTTCCGGATAGGCTCCAAAGCTACAGAGAAACCCTGTCTTGAAAAAACAAAAAACAAAACAAAACAAAAAAAAACAAAGAAAACCAAAACCCAGGGAGAAAGAAAGAAAGGAAGGAAGAAAGAAAGAACGAACTAGACAGGAAAGTAATGAAATTTGCAAGAGAGAATACATCTAGAATACAGAGCAGTTGAAAACCTCTCAGGCTGCTCTCAGGCCTCTGGCAAAGCTGGCCTTCTCCTGTAGCTGGCCACCAGGAGTGCCGCCTGCAAGTTCTCCCTGTCTGTGACAGAAAGAGGGATCAGGGGATCACCAGGCAAAGAAGGCTCACACTGCCCAATGCCAGGCTAAGGATGCAGCTTTAGTGGGAGAATGCTTGACCATCACAGAGGACTTCCTGGGCTCAATCTTTAGTATCAGAAAAAAAGAAAATGTCACTGTCCTTTCCTAAATGCCCACTTGGCCATTTGAGCCATCCGTTTTGGTCTCTCTTTGGCTCCAGCTGGGACGTCTGGCACTTGGACCCTCAGTGCCTCTCAGACTTTTTTCTTTCCATGGTCTCTTCACCACACCTTTTCTCCCTTCCTGAGCTCGGCATCTCCCACTCCCCACTGGTCTCCTAATCTCTCTGTATTCTCTCCAGTTACCTGGGCCTGTGGTCAGGGAAGGAGAAGGATAATACCAGTAAAGACATACAGCAAGGGACATCCTGTGTTGTGTTTGGTTTGCAGTCTGTGACTGCCCACCTCCCATCTCCCTACCCAGGTACAAGGACAAAGAAACAAGTCTGAGTTTCAGGACTCCTGGGGACAGTGACAGTGACCGTGCCTTGCACACAAGCCCCACCTCCAGCCCCTCACCCCTCTCACATTTGGAGGATGGAGGAAGGTTACTTAAAGCCTGGGACTCAGAGATTTGGAGAATTGCAACCCCCAGATGCCCTGGGTGAGCGAGCAAAGGAGTTAGGGGAGGGGGAGCAGGTGCCTTCTCTCAACAGCCAGCCAGGAGGGGCTAAGTGGAGTGGGGGTGGCCAGACCCAGGCCAAGGCTTGGGACCCATCTGAGCATGTCGCCTACTAAGGAGGAGTGGGGGGGGAGGGGAGGGCGGGGAGGTGAATAAATAATAGGAAATAAAACTTCATGAAGCAGAAAATAAAAGGCAGATTATACAGATGTGGCAATTTGAAGGATCATTGCCTCTGTCCTCTTTTTAACTGCTGCATCTGGAGTTTTGAAGGCAGCTTATCCGCTCCCTCCCTCTGCCAGGTCCCAGCCTGGCTGGAGGCCCCCCCCCCCCCCCCCCCCCCCCCCCCCCCCCCCCCCCCCCCCCCCCCCCCCCCCCCCCCCCCGGGGCCAAGCCACACATAGGGACAGGAACCTCAAACACCTCTGTTGGGGTGGCCTTTCCTAGGAAATGTGTGACTGCCCAGCCTTGAGCAAGCTGGCTGGGCCGGTTCAGTGTGGGAGAGGCTAGGTGGGTTGTTTGTGGGTGAAGCACTCAGCCAGGTGTGGGTGTGGCCTTGCCTGAAAGTGGAAAGTCACATTTGTGAGTTCAGCATGTGCGAGGATCAGGTAGGCTATGGCACGTATGGGGACAGGTGGGGTTGACAGGCCAGACCTGGATGGTCAGAAGCAGGATGAGACTGTGTGGTGGGCACGAGGAAGCAACCTCAGGCAAAGAGGGAGTTTGGAGGCCTGAGACAGTCTATGCGGCTCCGTCCCTCTTTTCATCTAAATTCATTTGTTAAGCCTTAATTTGACACTGTGCCAGGTGCTATATAAACAGACATGGTCTCTGACTTTAAGGAATTTCCCAACTCACACACACACACACACACACACACACACACACACACACACACACTGATGCTTTGTCTATTTTATTTTAAATATTAATGTATTCCCTACCTTGATCCTGGGAGGATTTGGGACAGCTCACAGGAAATGCCAGTAAGACATTAGATAGGTATAAAAAGATATTGAGAGCATAGAAAATACAGCATGGGTAGGAAAGTGAGCTCTGAGTGGTAGCAGAGCCAGTTAAGACTCCAGGCGTGGCATGAAAAGGTGACCATTGTCCCATAGTTGGCTCTCATTCTGTGTTCTGATTCTCAGGAGAAACACTATTTCCCTTAGCACCTGGGGCGCTAAAGGAACTGATTTACCTTGCCCCTGATAAAAGAGAAGTAAGTAAGGGTGAGTTCCTCAAAGATACTGCTGTGGCCAGTTCAGGACCAGTTTCCCACAGGACTGCTCAGGGCAGCATCCACCAGGGACAGTCAACATGGACAATCCCAGACCCAGAGATTAAGCAAAGAGGGTCTTAATGCCCTCTCTCCTGTCCATCACCACTGGGACATAGTTCCCGTGAGTTCTGGAGCACAGGTGTAAGAGACATATAAGGCCAGGGTCTTGAGGGGGATACTAGTAGATGAAATCAAGTTCCAAGCTAAATCCCGCCTGAGGTGAGGGTGGTGATTGAATATAGGAAGGAAGAGGTGCGAGGACATGTGGGCAGGACATTCTGCAGACTTCAAATGAGGGAGGAATATCTTCTCTGCTCAGTCCTGTCTTAGGTCCCTGACGGAAGGAAACAAAGGTCAGTGAGGCAAAGAGCCACTGGGTAAAATATGTTTGGGTCCCAACGTATTGTCTTTCAGAGCAGGGGAAGAACTTTCTATCTTAGTACGGGGAATCATAAGATAAATCTTGGGGAGATGACACTTAGTCAAATTGTGGGTGTAATAAGTGACATCTGTGTAGTACTTGCCAGGTCTGAAATTCAGATGAGAAATCTGGGCTAAAGGTTCCGTTTAGAGACTTGTCTCTGAAGCTCTTCTGAAAGTCCTGAGTCAGTCAGTGAGGACCTCTGAGGGTTCAGGCACCTTGGAGAGAGCTGTGTTTAAAGGACAGAAAGGATGCTGGAAGCATAAAAAAGGATAATACAAGGAAGAAGAAGCCCCAGGAACAACAACAACAACAACAACAAGAAGAATAGTTATTTTGGTTTTTCAAGACAGGGTGACTCTGTGTAACAGCCTTGGCTGTCCTGGAATTAACTCTCTTATACCAGGCTGGCCTCGAACTCACAAAGATCCATCTATATCTGCTTCTTGAGTGCTGGGATTAAAGGCATGCATTGAGGAAACATTTTTTTTTAAGATGTGTTTTCTTTTGAGCCTAGATATCAGATCCAGGAGTTCTTCTTCTTAAAAAGCTGCATTCCTCTTGGAGCGGAGCGAAGAGAACAGGGTGGGGGACACAGAGCAAAGAAGAGGAAAAGATAAGCTGAAAAGTTCCTGCACCCCGTAAGCCTCCCCTCTGACACAGCAATCCAGATCAGCCCAAATCAAACCAAATAAAAAAGCCCAGGTTTAATGGATACAACACTCCTGGATGATTTTACAGCCCCGCCCTCCCCACCAGGAGACTGGAGAGAGAGAGAGAGAGAGAGAGAGAGAGAGAGAGAGAGAGAGAGAGAGAGAGAGCAAAAACCACGTGTCTGTTTTCTCTGGGGCAGTTTAAATGCCCTGTGGGAGTGGTCTTGAGCATCTCTGGGGGAGGGGATCATCACTGGTGGGCAGCTAGACTCAGGGGTCTGAGATGGACTCTTCCAGGAAGAAGATAAAGTCTCATCTGTTAGATTTGCACTAATGGGAGCTATGAGGGCCCTCCTGGTACCCCGAGGGTTGTTCCCACCTTCTAGATCAGGATCTGGAGCCCCAGAGGAATAAGAGAGGAACTTCATCCGTGTTCCAAACATGGACAGATGCTGCTAAAGCCTATTTGAGCCAAAATACTTGGAACTTCTGGGCAGAGGGAGAGTCAAGTGCAAAGGCCCAGCTCTAAACAAGGTGGTTGTTTGAAGAAGGGAATTAAGCCAAAGCCCAGGAAAGCAGGAAGACTTCATATGAAGCTAATAGTTAACCTGGAAGGCTTTCCTTCCAGGCATTGTCTGAAGTGTTTACATGCATAATTCTACTCTCTCCTCTGTGAGGTAAGTGGTGTTATTATCCCTGTTTTGTGGAGAAGCAAACAGAAATACGAGAGGCAGAATAACTGGCCCATGGCCACACAGCTAAAAAACAAAACAAAACACAAACAGAAACAAAACAAACAAAAAACCCCATGCTGTTGGGAGTCAACCTGAGGCAGTCTGACTGTGGGACCTCAGTGCAAGCCATGCAGATCATGTGGCCAATGGGGTCAAAGGCTGCTTGGTGTGAGTTTGGATGAAAGCTGAGATGACAATGCATTTAATGACTGAAGATCATCAGAGGTCTTCATGGGTGTTTCAGAGAGGGCTGGGGTTAGGGAAGGATGGAAGGGAGGAGAGTCAGGTAGAAATGGGTATCAGGCAAGGAGGAAGCAGCTAGTAAGGCTCAGCCATCTTGGGAGTTCAATACAGACAGAAGGAAAACCAGTGTCAGCCACAGGAGGCAGCAGAGTCCCAAGAAAGCTTTTGATGTCCTTGTCCTATTGGTGACACTGGAAGGCATCTGCCAGGCAAGACAATGGGATAGGTAGAAAGTGGGCCTCCTGAAGGAGGGAGAAAGTCCATGCCCGCCTTGTAACCACAGCATTCCGGAACCATTCTTTCTTCAGAGGAGAGCAGCTAAGTGGGCGAGCCAGTAAGATGGCAAGGTACACTGGCAGCCAAAACAGCCGGAGGAAGCTGTGTTATCAGGGAGCAATGAAGACCAGTCATTAGGAAGACTGGCCTAGGGTGGATTGGGAAGGCCGGGTTGTTCCAAGACTGTAGGCTATTGTCTTGACATTTTACCTTTTTAAAATTTTGAAAGAATTTAGATACACATAAAAGTTGCAAAAGCAGGACCATGGTTTGGCCCCCATTGGCCTTACTTCTTCATCTCATCTTTGTTTTGTTTTGCTTGAGAAAAGTGAAGTTCAGGCTAGCCTGAAACTTATTATACGGCCCATAAACTTACTATGTAGCTGGCCTGGAACTCATGGTAATTCTACATCAGCCTCTCAAGTACTGGGATTATGGGCGTAAACCACCACACCTGGCTTATTCCTCTGAAAGCAAGCCATGCGCTAGAATTCCCCTGCTTAAACACCACACTGCACAAAAGCCATATTTCTTGGCTATATTCAAGCCCTTCTGATCCAGACTCAGTGCCCCCAACCCCATTTCCCTTGCTCCTTTTATTCTGTCTTTCTACCTACTTTTAATTGCCACATAGTCCCCTTGTCGCTAGTGTATAAGACATTGAACCCCTAAAAGGAGAGGACCCAGGCCTTGGGCCACGGTGATTTTTTTTTTTTTAAAATCTTTCATGGTGCCTGACAGCAAATGAATGTCCCCTTATAGAAAGCTCTCAGAGCAGAGACCCAAGAACCAGGAAGAGGTTCCTTCAGGTATCACCCTGGGCTGTATAGCTGTCCCAGGATCCTAGGAATTAAGCTCCCTTAGGTGGAAGAAAGGCTGGAGTCCAACATTACCCCAAAGAAGCTGCATTCATCACTAGGAGCCTCCACCTATCCCCTTCTTCCTACAGGAAAAGACCCACACAGTGCATAGGTGGGAGGTAGACCCACTCAGTTCTCACTGTTTCTCTCAATCAGGCACGGCCTGTGAGGAGCCCTTGGCTGCACCATAAAGCTGCAGAACGTCTTCCTCTTTGTCTACAGAAAGATACCAGCACCTCAAGCCTTTGCTTGGGATAGGTTTCCCCAGATCGTGGAAGGCGGGGCTTGGACCACTGTAAGTTTGAAGACATGGGAAATTCTGGTGAATGTGACTGCCCAAAGCTAACTTCCTTCTTAATAAGCAGGGCTCTTTAGCTAAGCACCTGACCTACCCAATGACTGGCCGGTACATGCTTGCCCTCCAGTGGCCACATGTTAGAGTTGCAGCCCAACAATCAACGTCTCCAACTGCTGAAGGGCCTAGGGTGGACAGCCCGGTATCATTGACCTGGTGAAGCCAGGCAGCCGCAGTCTCCCAGCTCCAAACGCACCAAATGAAATGGATGTTCTATATGAGCAAAGGAGTGTTGAAGCGTCACACGTGATGTGGACAAGCCTTTACTTCTTTTTATTCTGGTATTAGATATCAGGATGAGTGTTTAATGAGGTCAAAGAGCTCACTCACACCCACTTAGCTTGTAAACATCAGTCCTGGGCCATGCCGTATCTACCCATGCTAAGTTTTCTTCTCAATACAATGAGATAGCTGCACCCTCATGTGGCTGTTACCTCTGCTAGATCTCAGAGTTGCCTGAGAAGCTTTAAACATGTATGTGCATCCACCTGACAGGTCTACTGAGTCAAAGATCTCTGGTTGTGAGGCAGGAATAGGAATAGATGCTTCTCCAGCAAGATAAAGTATGTCCTAATACTAACAGCTGGGAACCAGTGGGCAAGATTGCCAATTCACGAGGTCAGGGACATTTTGTTCATTTTAAATCCCCTAGTACTAGCCAAGTAAGGTGTCCCATAGGATCCGTAAAATGAAAAACAGTGAGTGGATGAAAATGTTTCTGAGCTTCAGTAGGTTTTAGCTGTGTGACTGGGGTACACACAGGAGCACACAGAACATTCTATATACATACACAAACATATCATACAGGGGCAAAGGGAGATGCAGCCTGCCACACCACAGGTAGCCCTGGCTACCTAACTCCCCCTTTCCTCACACACTTACACACATATTTCTTTGGTAGGCTCTATTTATTGCACACCCATTGGGTGCATGGGCCAGAGATTCCCCTGCCATGGCCCTAAGGACCAGCCCCACTTTGTGGAGCTCCAAGCCCTCAGAGTGGACAAGCATTATGTGTGGCCCAGCAGGAAGGCAGGAGAGGTAACGTGTCAGTGGAAGGGTAGGCAGCAGAGGCCCCCAGTTGGCCTGAAACCTCTCTGCACACATGGCTGAACAGAGACAATGGTGGCTGCTCCCTGAGCCCAGTCTCCTCCCCACAGGCAGGGCCCTAAGTCCCTGAGTCTCCAGTACCTCCTCCAGAGAACAGGCATACCTGGGAAGAAGCCAAAACAAAGTACAAGGGGATTTCCTAAGGCAAGGCAGCAAATTCCTGGGAGCTGCCCTGGGAATGAGAAAGAGGTCCAGACACCCTCAGGAATGCAGCCTTGAAGGGCATCAAGGGTGGGCTTTGGGGGGCGACGAGGGCTGCAGAAGGCAGTGCCCCAAGTCTGGCGGAGAACCCAGGTCTCTGGTCTCCACTTTCACAACCAGGCAGACTCCCAAGGGGCACTGTCACCACCCTTTCACCTCCTCACTCTCCTCAGTGGTCTACACTTGAAGAACCATCCTCATTGCTCTCAGGAAACAAAGGCTCCTTGTTCCGAGAGAGGCCCCCACTCCTCCTGAGTGGCCTGACACAGACCACAAGCTCGGTTCTGTTGATTAACAATCGGGCACGCAGGCTGCTCCTCTGCCCCGAGGCACTGGCTGATTGGAGAATAAAGCAGCTGGAAGATCAGAGGCCCGAAGCCCCACAGCCTTCCTGAGCCTTTAACCGGCCAAGGCCTCTGTCCGAAGGCTGCCCTCTAGTGGGCAGTGCTGGAGTAACGCTGCTTCCTGGGTCACAAGACCAAGATGTCCGGCCCTATACTCTTGGAACCCTCCTCTGCCAGGTGGCCTAATTCTAAAACAAGACTGTTTCCGGTGATGTGACCATTCTGGCTAGACCGCCTCAAGCTACCTCCCAGAAACCCAGGCCCATATGTGCCCAGGAAATGAACCCGTTCTGTGTTTTAGGGGATGGAGCACACGGGACAAATTCTGCAAGTGGAGACGCATCCTCGCTCAACCTTCCTCTTGAACGGTCAGAGACGGGGTGGGGGAGGAGCTGCCATGAGGGAGATGGCAAGCAAGTACGGCAGGATTAAAAAAGTTCTAGAGAGCCAGGGAAATGAGCCCCAATCCTTCATCACAGAAGGGACGACGCCTCATCCCTCACCACGGTCCTGGAAATGTGAGGCTTCATCTCAGGTCTACCCCAGAGCAGGGGTCAGTGTCCGTGAGCTGGCGTCACAACTGATGGCGGTTTCTCTTGGGAATGATCTTCCGGTAGGTTCTGCGCTCTGAGATGTTGCGTTTCACCTTAGCTGTGGTGGGGGCCTCATCCTGGTGCAGGGATGGGCTTGAGTGGGACTTCTTCAGGCTGGGCTTCGGCTCCGGAGTGCCTTCAGCTTCCCTCCCAAGCTGATCTTCCCACAGAGCCAGGTCTCCCAGAGGAAAGTGTAGGCGGGACACCAGAAGCTGCACATAGGTCTCATAGCGAGTTTTCTGTAACACACAGCACAATCCCGACTCCTAAGCGAAGCTCCCAGGTGTTTGCAGCTATGGTGGTAGAGCGATGGCCCTAATAGTTCTGTACTATTAAGCATCTACATGGAATGAGCCTACTGGGGTCTAACCACTACACTTCTGAACGACAGGCACCTGTGGAACATGATGCAGACAGCTCTATCCGCTAATACTCATTTGTTTGTTTGTTTGTTTGTTTTGTTTTTCAAGATGGGGTTTCTCTGTGGCTTTGGAGCCTGTCCTGGAACTAGCTCTTGTAGACCAGGCTGGTCTCGAACTCACAGAGATCCGCCTGCCTCTGCCTCCCAAGTGCTGGGATTAAAGGCGTGCGCCACCATCGCCCCGCAAATCCGCTAATACTCTTAAGGCCTCTGGGACTAGTATCTTTAAATCTAGAATATCATTCCCAGTTCACAACTCCACTGGCCCCTGCCCTGGGAAGTTAGCTGGGTGTGAATTATTTTCACGTGGTTTATAAAGGATGCATTGGTCAATAGATACAGGGTCCAGATGTATAGATGGGTTGTGATAGCAACGAACTGGGTCCTTATCTCTCACCCATAGACCTCTGGTAAGTGGGGCAATCATCATCATGAAAACAACCAATAAGACAAAGGGCTGGGCAGGGACTTTGAAAGCTAGATAGGGAGTGGGCTACATAATGGCCAGGTGGGTATGGCCAGGAAACTTGTTGATGATGCTCCTTCCTGATCTCCAGCCTCCCAATGTCTGGCTTACTCTTTTTCTACATTGTGCCTTGCCAACCCTTCCTTTCTGGTGGGTCCACCCTGAAAAGGGTCTCTAATGCCTCTGGAGCTGGTACTTGGCATTAGGGTCCCAAAGTGTGCATGGATACAAGGCCATGGGAGAAATGGAGTGGAAGTCAGTGGGGAGACTAGAATTAATAGAATCAACTCCAACAGAGACCACGCATGAAGCACACGTGTGATTTGAGGGTGTAATGAACAGACCCGGACATTTAATCCCTCCATACTTCAGTTTCTTCATCTATAAAATGAGAATTGTAGACTATCTTATACTATTGTTACCTATCCAGAATCATTAATTGAGATAATCCATGCAGGCAATCAAAGCATTAGGTAGGTAATAGGAGGACTAATTCGGCCATATAATTTTTCCTTCATCTTAGGAAAAGCTGAATATACTCCTTAGAGGATAAAGACTCCTATAAGTGTTCTTGGAATGAAAGGTAAAGGGTCCTCAGTGCTCTCTTCGTGTTCGCCCCTGCATATTGTGTTCCTGGTTCTGAGACAGAGGCAGCTAGGTGAGGGCGGCAGAGGACCCAGTCAACAGGCCACTAGGCAGACACTAAGCTGCTCACCTCGTGCTCCAGATACTCCTTCCGCAAGCGGTACTCCTCCAGCTCGCGGCCTCGGCCCCGTCGCTCGGGCAGGTTCCTCTGCAAATCCAACAGGTCGTCAGAGGCAGCATCCAGGCAGTTCTCGTGAGATCGATGTTGCTCCTCCTGGGAGAGGAAGGTGAAGGAGAAGCTGACCCGTCTTCCGCTCCCTCGCTGCTCCCTGCCTCACTCGAACTTCTGATTCAGGTTGTGCAGCCTCCCTCCTCCCGACCCCCCCCCCATTCCTGGTCACAGAGTGCAGAGTGCTCCCCCCCAATCTGTCCCATGTCTAGTGCTCTGCTTGGACCACTGCCTCCCCCTGCTGGACGACTGCTCGCTTCCCCGCCCCCCCCCCAGCATCCCTGGCTACTTAGGTGAAGCAGTACCAGGGAACTCTGGGCGGGGCTCATGGGTAGGATGGGTCTCACGAATCTACGCTGGGAGCCCACTGCGGCTGGAAAGGGGGGTGCCGAGTGTGTGGCGGCGGCCAGGTTGATGCGTGCAATCCAGGAAGCCATTTCCTTGGCAGTGCTGTGGGCAAAGGAAGTCGTGTGTCCCCAAGGGTTCCCCAGTCACATCTGCCCTCCCCTCGCCTCACACCTCTGTTGCCTCCCCAAACCAGAAACACAACTTTAGTGGGGGTGAGGAGTAGGGGGTGACTGAATTTTATCCAGCAGAGGAAGATCCAGGATGGTAGTAGAGTTTATATCAAATGTCAAAATCAATCTCTGGTGGCATTCTAGAATCTCCTGTTAGCATACAAGGAGAGAAGTCAGCTGTTCTCACACATTCTATTGCATCCCCAGCACAGAACTTTCAAGTGTCCTGGTTAAGGTAGTCAGGGTTGGGACCACTGAGGGTCAGGAACACTGAGGCCTCGCCAACTCTCCTCCCGCTCTAGGGACTCACGGAGCCTGGAACAGGTAGAGACGCCAGTCTGCAGTCCGAAGCTGGAAGACATGTGGCTTCTTGGTATAGTGGGTGGCGGGGCTGGCTAGCGAGTGGTGCACTCCCACGGGCTCATCCACGAGATGTCCCACCAAACTCTGTTCATCCAGCCAGTGGCCCTCTCCCTGCCACCAGACACAGGGGCTCAGTGACGAGGTTATCAGCAGCTGCCCCCTCTCCCCAGTGCTGGACCTCTCTTGACCCCATTGGCTGGATTCTAAAGAGCACTGTAACAACCGGCATGCATCCCATCAGCTTTACCTTCTGCCTCTGTAACTAGCGTCCTAGGCAACCATTCCCAGTCTACAAAGTGCAAAGTGCTTTTCCGTCCCTCTTCCCTGCCTTCTTCACCCCAGCCCTGGGAAGCCAATAGTCCACACTGGTGACTCCCTACCTTCAGGAAGTAGAGAACCATCCCTTTCAGTAAGGTGTGAAACATCTTCCAGCCTCGCTTGCCCCATGGCGCTGTCCCAAGGGGAGACACAAGGGTGGGTGGTGGCACTACATCCAGATCCACTCTATACAAGTCTGCACAGAGTCCTGGCACACCCCCCTTAGACCACCTCCAGTCCCTCACAAGGAGGCGCAGGAACACAGAGCACACCAACACGATGAAATGGAGAATCAAAATAGACATCGAAAGACTCCACACAGAGACAAAACCAGAGGACTACAGACATATAAGTGGATGTTCATGAAGACTCTCTCTCCCCCCAAACCCCAGGTGTGTACTTAGGAACAAACAGTTCTTCCCGGCACCTTCCTACAAAGTGTGATGTGTTTGCGCGAATAGGGAGCGTCAGGAAACCCTCTGAGCACCAATCCCCCTTTCTCTCTCTTCCTAATTTCCTCATCCTGACCTGGTTGGGCAAAACCTATTCTAAGCTGGCTGATTTCCTGTGGTCATCTGTGGGAGCCCCACCCGACAGTGTTAGCCACCATGGATGTTTAATCTGTGGTTCTATTACAGCGATCTCTACTCTGGTCAGGCAGTGGCCCTGCTCAAGAGCTTTCAGCTGCCCTGAGATTGAGCCCCAAATGTCAATTATGGCAGATTTTGTCCCTGTCTTATATCCGTTCTGAGTGGATTCTGCAATGTTCTTTGCTGTGTAAGGGATGTGCTCAGACAATGTAAAAATTCGAGACCTTTTATCTTACAAGGTTTCATTTAGTTGCTATCATTTGCCAGAAGCTCCCTTATGCCTGTCCCTGCAGCTAGTCCTCAGAACGCCTCTCCCTCCCCTTCCCCCCCTTCCACCTTCACCCAAAACACTGTGCTTGTCCAGTATTCGCCTTACCACAGGAGTGCTGGGACCTGGGACTAGCCAGACCTAGTTTAGCTCAGCATTCAGTTACCATTCAGGAAAGAAACACAGGTTGCTCATTCTTCTCTGCACCACAGCACAGAGCACAGTCCCCATGTAGAGCGCTCCCCGTGTCCACCCTCATTCCCAGGCAGCAGGCACTCACTCTTCTTGCCGTCAGCATCATGATGCATCTTCCGAGCCAGGATGCCTTGCTTATAAGTGGGCACTGTGGGGTCCTGAGCCATCTGGAGGAGGGGGTTGCTTATCTTGCCGGCGGAGGGAGAGGGCTGGTCCTTCTCGGGTCTGGCTGCATCCTCTTCATCTCTGGATGACAGAGAATCAGGGTGGGAATGCTGGTGGGACAGGTACCCTCTGCCCCTTGGGGACTCAGCACCATCTCTACTGGGGAGGAACGTCACAGGAACCTCTTCAAGGGAAATCTCATCGAAGACTGATCAACCTATCAACTCCTGAATACACTGCCGTACCCACCCCTCGCCAGCTCTGGCTTCTCCAGGATTACCCACGTTCCTCCGCCCTCCCCCAAACTGGCCCAGTGCCCTGCCTCTGGCATCACCCACTCAGAAGGAGGACTGTATAGTCCCCTGACCGTCTCCAGTTCTCAGGTGGGCAACAGTGAGTAGACAGGCTCAGAGGCAGGGATGAAGGGCAAGAAGCAGAGGGAAACGAACTCTCACTTACACAGCCCATTCGAGCTTTTCACTTCGGATAGACCAGTAGAGAGCCTGGAATAGATGCATACAGGTGAGTGGAGGGTCTATGGTACCTACGTGCATTTTGTTGGCAGACATCTGTGGGTATATGTACTACCTCTTCCCTCTACCCATCACTGTTGTCCTTCTCCCGAGCAGGCAAACATTCACGATCCATTTATTCATCCATCTACCCATCCATCCCTGTGCTGGATACTGGAGACATAAAGATATCAAAGTAGCCAAGGCTCTTCCCTGCACAAACTTAGTACATTCTACACTAGTCCTTTGAGAGAGAACACGATTCCCTCACCCTGTCATACTCATACTGTCCTGTCCAGGGGTACCTGACAGAGGAGGAACTTGGCTGAACAACACTCACACAATACAGAGTTGGTAAATGGATGAATGAATGCTGGGTTAGAACTCTGAAGTAATATAATGCATCTTGCTTGCTTCTATAGCCCTTGTTCCTGGCAAGGTGCTTGGTCCACAGGAAATGTTCAGTGAATGATCACCAAGTAGATGAAAGAGCCAGTGGTCCAGTTGCTTAGGAAGCATGTGAGCCAGGCATAGTGCATGGCACTCGACAGCTTCATTTCATCTTGATACTGACATTGGGAGATGGTCATTTCTCCCAGAAGCAACTTGAGTTGACCAAGCGGCATTCTGCTCAAGACTAGGACTCAGACCAAGAACACCGAGCTCCCAAACCTGAGGTCAGGATTTTCCTTACAGGGAACTTCGTGTCTCATGCATCCATTCAATACACTAGTACTTGTCAGACTTTAAAGGGGGTAACGATCCCCTGAGAACTTAACAAGACATTTTCAGGTGCATAGAGTGTGGGTCTGTAGGTCTGTGGATGCCAAGATACCACTGACACTACCAGACAGGGAAACGCACACAAACCTTGTCCTCATAAGGACCTTTTATCCAAGCCATGTCTGAGCTCTAATTTCCTCTTGGAACTAGAGTTCCAGGCTGCAGACAGAGAAGACAGGGAGGGTCCTAGCCTTACCTTCAGCAGCTCCTTGGGGAAGTTCTTGCCGTCCTGCAGCCCATTCAGGTTGTTTATGAATTCTTGGCAGCTCATGCTCTTTCCAATGTTCTGTGGCCATGGAGAAGAGGGACGGTTTGAACATCCCACCCTGATAGAACAGACCCTAGGTGGCCACTGGGGGAACTCCAGGGCCCTGTCCAGGCATATTCCCAGCCTCTGATCCATTCTTCCTTCCTCACCATGCCATGGCCCCCTACTAGACCCCTACAGCAGTTTTCTAGGTGTTCTCCCGCTCCTTACCTGTCCATGCAGGTCTGTATTAAGAAGCATGATGGCGCAGGTCAAGGTATGTATAGAATCTGTCCCCGAGAGAGGCAAACAGAGCTCATTGGAATCCGGACTTCTGTGGCTTCTGCCCACACTAAGGGTGACTCCCTCCATTTCTCTACAGCCCCAGCACACTCCCAGCAGCTGCTGCTCAACGGACCCCGAGTAAACACAGGCTATTTCGATGCCCCCCCAAGCCCTTCTGCCCCACCCTCAGACCCACCCTCCATACCTACTGAGGGGAAGGCTCTAGGATTGCAGTAATGGAAGCGTTTGGAAAACTGGTAGAGAATCCGTTCCCGCTCCTGAGTCTCTCCACTGAGCACCAGGGCCTGGAGGAACCCCCTGCCCAGGAAAACCAGGATTAAGCAGAGCCACATCCGCCAGGAGCTTGGGACCACTGCCCTGCAGCTGTCCCTAACCACCCCCACACCCAAGTCCTGCCTCCTCAAAGGGCCAGAAGGCCTTACCGGAGGGCTCGGTCCAGGTTCTGCCCTTCGAACTGGAAGAAGGATAAGTACGCCTCAGCCACAGCCCTGCTGAAGTCATTGCTGTAGAGGGCAATGGAAATAAAGATGGTGCTGGGGATCAGGCTGAGCTGCAAGTACAGAGGGGACCAAGGGTGGCAAGAGCTAAATGAGAGAAAGGTATATCCAGGCTAGGTGTCAGGTCCCAAGGGAGTAAGTAGTTAGTGGCTAGCCTGACCCTGCTACTTGGATCAGGGTTACCTGTGACAGGCCATGTGGGGTCTGGGCTGGGCAGGGGGAGGAATCAGAAGAAGCAGAGCTGGCCAAGAATGGGGGTGGGGAGGAGCCAGGATGGAGAGAAAGGGGTGAGAGGTAGTGATAGTCTGGAGGGAAACAGGGGATACTGGTTAGGGAAGGGGAAGAGAGAGATGGTCAGTGGAGGAAGCCTATGGGTAGCTCCCTCCTGTACTGCCTTACCCTTGTGTCTCAAAAGCTCCTTACTTCTTGCGTAGGTGGGCAGCCACTTCAGACTTCCGGAAACCATCCAGGTGATAGAGGCGCAAGGCTAGGTCCCAGGCCCCCTTGTCATTTTTGATGTTATTCGCCAGCTTGGCTCCAGATGATGGCCTCCAGCCTTTCTCCGGAGATTGAGCTTGGGGCATGGGGCTCTCAGGAAGCCTAGAAAAATCCATTGGTGTCCTCAGACTCACGCTTGTGCGGACATGCATGTTACGTGTCCTCCAAGGCCATAGGAAGAAGTGGCCAGAGCTCAGAATTAGAACTATGGCGCCTGGGCCTTGAACGGTGGGTTCTGGAGAAGCTGAACCCAGGTCCTCAGCATGAAGAGACTGGGCCAAAATTGGGCTGAGCTGGGCTGGACCAGGAGATCTCGGAGAAGAGGTACTGAAACAAGACCCAGAGCCAAACTGGTGCCACACTTGCCCAGGTTAAGCCACAAAGATGTCTCAAGCTTAACTCATCTCGAGTCCTTTAAGGACCTCAGTGGTGTGTTGAGGTAGTGCCCTGGCTAGTTTCATATCAACTGGAGTCATCTGAAAGGAAGGAGCCTCAGTTGAGAAAATGCCTCCATAAGATCAGTTACAAGGCATTTTCTTCATCAGTGATTGATGGGGGAGGGCCCACCACCATGATGGGTGGTGCCATCCCTGGGCTGGTGGTTGGTCCTGGGTTCTGTAAGAAAGCAGGCTGAGCAAAGCCAGGGAAGCAAGCCAGTAAGCAGCACCCCTCCTCTGCATCAGCTCTTGTCCCCAGGATCCTGCCCTGTTTGGGTTCCTGTCCTGACTTCCTTCATGATGAACAGTGCTATCGAAGCATAAGCCGAATAAACTCTTTCCTCCCCAGGTTTCTTTGGTCATGGTGTTTCTTTTTTTCTTTTTCTTTTCTTTCTTTCTTCCTTTCTTTCTTTCTTTCTTTCTTTCTTTCTTTCTTTCTTTCTTTCTTTCTTTCTTAATTTCTTTCTTTCTTTCTTTCTTTCTTTCTTTCTTTATTTATTTATTTATTATGTATACAACATTCCTTCCATGTATGCCCACACGCCAGAAGAGGGCACCAGATCTCATTACAGATGGTTGTGAGCCACCATGTGGTTGCTGGGAATTGAACTCAGGACCTCTGGAAGAGCACCCAGTGCTCTTAACCACTGAGCCATCTCTCCAGCCCTGGTCATGGTGTTTCTTTGCAGCACTAGGAGCCCTACCTTAGACAGGTAGGATTATTTCCCTATCTGCAGCAATCCTCATGCCTCTATGCCCCAGCCTCAGCCCCATAACCAACTCTAGAGCCCCAGAGGACAAGGTGTGAGGATCATGTTGAGAACAGGGAGTCTGGCTTTAGGAATGGCAAAAAACTGGAGGAGTCAGAGGAGGTTTCTGAGGTACCCCTTCCCTGCCTGACAGCTTTGACCATATGACTGGCTGGGGACCTACAGGATAGGCATAAACAGACCAAACAAGCAACATCACAGCGAACACTTAAAACTAAGATTCTCAATTCCAGCCCTACCTCATGCCTGTTCCCCTGAAACCTGACAGTCAGATGTCTGGTGTTGTAGGCATTTACATATTCATTATCTGAGTTTCCAACTAGAGAGTAGAACAGGTAGGGCTAACCTGGAAACAGTCACTGAGACATGGCTGATCATTGGAATTCACCCAGCAGCCCCCTCCATACCAACGTGTGGGTCAGTGGGTGGGTGCTTCGCTGGTAACTCCCTGCTTCCTAAGCCTCCTCAACATCCCACTCCCACAACATAAATACAAACGGAGCATAAGTACGACAGAGAGTCACCGAAAGGTGAAATTCAAAACACGGGGATTTCATGAAGTCCATGAAAGCAGTGCTAGAAGTCTGTAGGAGTCAAAAGGAAAACCACCGAGGGTGGGGAGGGGCAACCCCACTGAGCCGCTGAAGATGAAGGAATAAGAATCGCTAGGCACTCATCCCATCTAGAGAGGATCGTCGGGATAAACCAGTCAAGGAAGCCCTAAAATATGATTTAACAAGCGACTCTGTCAATAGTATTGCTGCTAAGACTCTGTCTAGATAGGAAGGCATGTTGGGGGAAACACTTTATAATGTGGAACTGTGTACTTTAAATCAGCAAATCATATCTATATGAGTTATAGCTCCATAAAGCAATATTTTAAAAACATCTTCATGTTCTTACTAAGAAAAGTCAAGTATAAAAGAGTGAGGCCAGGGAAATCAGAATTCCTACTGTTAAACAGGATACTAATTTTATTTACACTGTATCTGGTATCATTTACCCAGGTAAAGTCCAAGTTATTCCTGTTTTTCCTTCATTTTCTCTGAAAGGTTGTCATTTTAGGTGAATTGGCTTGCTTTGGCCTGGGGTGGGATTTACTTTCATCTTTGGTACAACAACCCCCCACCCCTTTTCAGATTTCAAGTCTTCCATGGTTACCCAGCCTCCAAGAAGCTCCAGGGCAACAAGGCTTCCAGATTCACAAAAAAGATGGCTTTTTGATTGTGACACCAACTGACAATTCTATTGCTATGACCCAAGGGTCCTGAAACAGGAGCAGGGTTTACCCTATAGTTGCCACATTATTGGGTTCATGGTCTGAGCCCCAGCTGTTTCTGTTAGCCTCTTTAACATGAGCCCTATTTAGTAATCCGGAAGAAAAACCCTTTGCCTATCTAGACTCAGAAGGGCTGAATGCCTAGCCTAGAAGCAGCGTGCTGGGGCAGGTAGTCACCTCAGTAGGCTTCTTTGTGGACTTGTTCCTACCTATGGCTGCAGTTCTGACGTTACACAATTCCTGCTGTGGGTGCCGAGATATAGTCTACCAGTCCCAGTCCACAGTCTCCTTGCTGAGATGCCAGGCAGCACCTGGGCCTAGACACATTAGTGAATTTCCCCATCAACACAAAGTTCACAAGTTCACAAACAGTCTTTAATCCCTACTCACTAGCTCCAAGCCTTTTACAAGGCTTCAGTCAGAGTCCCCAGACTTCCTCCCTTCATCCTTTCCTGGTGTCTGGCTGGGGACACTAATGATTCTGCTTCTATATGTTTAAGTCTTGACTCTCTGTAACTCTCTGATGTTAAACATTCCAGTAATTCTGAAAGTGTGCTCATGTAATCCGATATAATCCATAGACTGAAGTAAGCATATTATCACATTCAATACAAAGTGTGTTTCTCATGCTCCACTCAAACCAGGGCATTCTTATCACAAGACAAGTAAGAGCCTAGGAGTAACCTAGCCTGAGACTCACCCTTCCGTAGAAGTCAAGCGAACACGGTGCCAGGCAGCTGAAGCTTCTTCGGTCCTTCCTGGATCTTCACACTCTGCCTCCTGCCTTAGGTTTGGGGTCTCCTCTGTCTCCTCTATCTTCAGGGAACTTAACTCGGATTCATCTTTCTCCAGGAGCAAAGAGTGTGAGGCATCTTGTGGCCACTTGGAGCTATGGAGCTGGACTTGTGGACTGCCCTCCTGGGAAGACACGGGGCAGGGCCTGGGGCCAGAGCCTCTGCCCTCGGATTCTGGGCAGCTAGGCTCCAGTGAAGAGGCTTGGCTCCCCCAGGGGGCCAAAGTGCTGGGTATGGGCTCCTGGAAGCAGCCAGCATCCTTCTCGCCTGAGGAACGGCAGGAATGAGCACGCTCAGGGCTGGAGGCAGGAGAACAGCTGGCTGCTGCCTCCAGACCTCCTTCCCTTGGGTGCCTCCCTGGAACTGGGCAGGATGTCCCATTTTACTGCAGACAGTGATCTCTCCCTGTCTATCTGGTGGCAGCTCTCAGGACTCCAGCCCCCAGACACCTCAGGATTCAGGACTTTTGCTGAGCCAGTAAGACCCAGACAAGAGAAATTCTGTCTTATGTATAGCCCTTCATCCTATCAGAATTGGAAAGCTCATTTTATTTATGAAGGCAAAGAAGAGTTAATCTTAAGTATGTCTGGCTCCAACACGGTGCAATGAATCCAACAAGGACTTTGTCTCCACTCTGAATTCCAAAGCACCCCACCTCTCAGTTTCCCAGATCCCCACACTGGGTCTCACCTCCATTCTGGGAGATAAGAGGTTCCTGGAGCCAGGAAGGATCTTCTGCCTCCTGGTCCTTAAATATGGGCGGAGCCAGATCCGAGAGGCTCTGGGGTGTCTGTGAGCCCTGGAGTCAAGAGAAATGAATAGAGAAGAATGGGAAGAGCTGAAATGAACGATGTCAAGACTGCATGGAAGCCCCTCCCTTCTTCCCAAAGCCCATGAACAACAGTCTGGGTTCTCAGTTCAGAAGAAGAACTGTGGATGGGGAGAGGCACCATGACATAGGAGCCCTGGAAAGCAGGGTGGTGAGGGTTCTTCACCGATGGAGAAGGTAAGGCATACAGGGGAAGAGACTTGCCCAAGGCTGGGTAGGACGCGTGGTGGTGGTAGGTCTAGGGTCAAATCCAAAGTTATCTGATTCCTGGATCAATTTGTGGTTCACGGAGGGTGCCTTAGGTGAGCCAGGGCTAAGACCATCTTCCAGAGAAGTCTGAAAGAAGGAACACTTGATTTGCCCACAAAGTTGTTCCAGGCCCTCCCCATCCCCTCTAAAACCTTTCCTCCTCATAGGTTGCCTAGATGGCTCCACATGTGGCTGCTCCCACCCCAGATGAGGGGTGTTACAGGAAGGATGATGGCCAGCCCCCCCCCCCGGGTGGGGTTCCCAGGCCTCCCTCTAAGGACCTAGAGCCTTGGAAGGAGGTCCTGGCACAAGGCATCGCCAAAAGACTGCAGGCCTCTGATCACCACCCTTCTTTGGGAGTGGAGAAATTAGAAGGTTACAGCCTTCTCTGCCATCTTGAGTTCCCCTTATCTCTAAAGCAGAGAATTCTGGGAAAACTGGCCCCAGCCCGGCTCCTCTAGCTTCTGACAAACCCTGATTGTTATCAAGGCTCCTGATTGATATCAAGGCTCCTATGCCGTGGTCATGAGGGCCTGATCTACTGACCCTGCCCAACAGGAAAATGAAGGCTTCTGAGCTAAAAGTAACAAGAAAATCTCTCAAAAGAGAGGACAAGTCTCCTGAAGTAGACAGCTCTCTGTTTGGGGACAAAGGTCTTCTTAGGCAGCTCCGTGACAGCTGGAGATGCCTGGGAGGTAGGAAGGAGCATCCCAGAAAGGCTTGGAACACCATGAAGGGAGGTGTTGCCTGTTCTCTAAGTCAGTCATCTAGTCTTAGCTCCTTGAAGCTGGTAACATGGGAGACTCCTGGAGGTAACAGCTTCTGTGTTCCAAATGACATTATTGTACTGATAAAATCTCTCATTATTCTGAAGTCTACATGAGTTGATCTTTGTGTGAGAGAGGATGTATGTGTGTCTGTGTCTATGTATCTGTGTATCTGTGTTGTACAGAGAGACGTATTTCTATGTGCTCTCTGTGTGTTTCTCTCTCTCTCTCTGTCACTCTCTCTCTCTCGCTCGCTGAGTGGTGCTTTCAGGTGAGCATGCCCAACATGAAGAAGACAGAGGTTGATGTTAGTATCCTCCCCTGTTGCATTCCACCTTATTTTTAAGACAGAGTATCTCTTACTAAACTCGGGGCTTGCCATTTTGGCTAGACTGGCTGGCCTTTGAGATCCTGGGATTCCCTGTCTCCACACTCTTCCCTCCAGTGCTGGGTTATAGGTATAGGTGTGCATTGCCACATCCAGCTTTTACATGGGTTCTCAGGTCTGTGAACTTTACCACTGAGCCGTCTCCCAACTGCATCCACACAAGTCAGTTTGATGTTCTCTCTCACCTTAGGTCTCCCCAAACTCTACCTTCTGAACAGTGTCCTGGGCTTGTGCCCCCTGAGGAGGGTCCTCCTTGCCATGTCCCCAGCATAGCCCTCAGCTGGCTTCCTCAGCTAACTTACCTCATGCTCCAGATCAGGAGGTACTGTGGGAGCCTCTTCAGTGGACCCTAAGGCCAAGCAGGGGTGCAGCTTATAGGGAGGCACAGGGAATGGAGGGGTGGCACACCCACTATGATCAGCAGTGTCGCTCCCCAAATCCAGTTCACTTCCTGGCCTCCAGAGCCCTGTGCCTTCTTGGAGTGAAGAATCCAGGGCCTGAGGGCTATGAGACTTCATATCTCGGTGGGAATCTGGGCATCCCCAGGAAAAGCATTCTCCTTCAGTACTGGTGTCTGAGTCAGGACTCTCCAGGAAGAGGGGATTGTCAAAGAAGATGCTTTCCTCCTCAGCACCCCACTCTGGGGAGGAGCCTGGCATCTGCCCCCTCGGCCAGGCCTGGTTCCCCTCCTCAGGCTCACCGCCGTCATCTCCAGAGTCTTCATCCTCCTTGGGCAGGCTGGGGCTCAGGCCCACATCACCAAGGAAGTCCTTAGAAGGTGGGGGGATGCAGCACCTCAGTTCTGCTTTGAGTCCCTCTGTTTTCTCCAGCTCCTCCTCCAAGTCCAGGACACACATCTGGGCCTGCAGGATGCCAGCCCAGAACACCACCTGTGCGGACGAGCTCTGGTTCTGCTGCGGGCTCTCCAAAGAGCAGCTGTCCCCCATGGGCTGCAGCGATGCTGGAGCCTGCCTGGCCCCCCCCTGGAAAGTGTAACTCCCCAGGTGAGTGGGCTCTGCATCAGAGCTACCAAGATGAGCATCAGGCCTGGCGGATTCTGGGGGATCAAAGGGCCAGGAGTGTTCCTGGCAAGGTTCAGAAGGGCCTGGATGGCCACGTATTTCATTTGGACATGTCCCTGGGTAGGGCTGTAGGTTGTCTTCCAGGTGGATGTTGAGAAATTCCCCGGGCCTGGGGTGGTCTGAGGGTCTATTGTCACCCATCATCCAGAGAGCAAAAGCTGAGACAGAAGCCCTTGGTAGTGTCCGTTTTTCACAATCCCATTTCATGAATTAGCAGGTGCACAAGCCAAGGTGGGAACTGGAAATCCACATCTAGCCTGTAAATGCCCAAAGGGAGCATAGATTAGAGAAGGACCACAACCCACAGAAGTCCTGTGTCCAAAGTGCTAGACATGTTCAGAACCCATGCCCGGGGCATCTGCTAAGCAACACTGCCCTCTCCGCCCTTCCACGGGAAAGGGGGTACCAGACAGGCCCTGTGACCTCACAACTTCAAACTGGCATCAGAATGGCACTTATTCTAAAGCCGCCCATCTCTTGGTTGAAGGGTCCCGTCTGGCTCAGCATGAAAAGAATGCAGGGTCAGCTCAGGTCTTTCTCTTGGGAGCTGGATTAGAGAAGGAAGAGATGGGTAGGTGGGGGCAGAAACAGCTAGAACACCTCAGGGCACCATGAGAGCAGAAGAAAGCCCAAAAGACTTGTAAACCAGAGCGAGCACATAGGCTATAGCAAGCAGCAAGGAGCAGCAGGCCCCAGGCCAGCAAAGCCACGCCTTCCTTCCTTCTCAGAGTACGGGTTCTGTTTGTGGGCCTGCGCCATTGACAAGGCCAGCTCCTTGGCGGCTTCCTAATGTGCTATGTGCAACTTAAGGCAGAAGCAACTAAGGGGCTCCTCACTCACTCAGCCCCATGAAGGAGAAGCTCCAGCCCCTCTGCCCCCACCAGCGCTTGTTTCCTAAAAGGGAGAGACTTCCAGAGAGGGTGAGACCAGAAAGCAATGGCCATGTGTGCCTCAGGCTTCAAATGAGAAGCCAACTTTCTGGTACATCACTCCCTCTAGCAGTAGAGGTGGGCCCCTCAGCAGACCACCAAAGGAACACAAGGACTGTTGCTGAGAAGCAGTCTCCCCCGTCTCCACCATCAGTGTGAGATGCGTGGTTACATGGCTTCCAGAGTGGCCCCGACCCTCTTAGTGACTGGCTTTTTTTAATCCACTGGATGCTGAAACTCATAATTTGGGACCTGCTTCCCTCTTGTGTTGTCCCCAGGAAGTGCAGATCTAAGTACAAAGATGGATGACATGTGTTTCCAGTGTTAAACACACCCCGGCTTCATCAAATATTTCTTTCATTTCCTTCTGTCTTACTTTCTTCAAACATAATTCCATCTCAAGAGACTGAAGGTGGCCTGAAAACTGTACTGATGCAAGTAGGGGAACAGAAAATAAAGGAACACGCGAGACGCGTTCCCAGCCTCCAGCCGTCACTGAGGAATGACAGTCCCTTCTATGTGTCCAGTTAGCTGTGCCTATGCCCACTGCCATCCATGTAACCTGACACCTGGAAATCATACCTGCTGCCTCCCCAGCACACAAACAAGGAAGCCACAGCCCGAACCTGGCTTAAGGGCCCACAGATGCAAAGGGTGGCCCAGCTCTGACTTCATACCCCCTTACCCTACACCCTATGGCTCCTCAGTCCCCTCTCTCCTTGTGTCACAGGGGGTTGTGGCCTGGCTGGCTTCTGCTAACACCACCTCCTTGGAGTCTTTCCAGGCTTCAAACCTCAAACTGTGTTCCTACCTCAGGCAGGTGGTAGAGAGGGTGGGGGAGGTCTTTCCTGGTGTGTAGTGCTCCGGAAATACTTAAGAAACCCATGGGGACAGTTCAGTTCCTCCACGCCACGCAGCAGAAAGTGTGGGGATGAATGAAGGACCACAGGTCCTGGAGCTACCTGTCCTTGCTACTGAGAGTTGAGTGGATGGATCTAGAAAGTGAGCCCTGTGGCGGAGGGTCATTTAAGGAGGGTCCACTTATAGAGAGAGAGTCCCACCTCAGAGGGAAGCTGCCACCACTGTCAACCCAGGCTTGGCCTACTCTTAGACATTCAACAGATGATAATCCTCAGAGTTTACACACCAAGGTTGGACGGTATCTACCTACTCTTTAAGACTACCTGGAAAATAGCCAGGGGGTCGTGGTGCACGCCTTTAATCCCAGCACTTGGGAGGCAGAGGCTGGCAGACCTCTGTTAAGTTCAAGGCCAGCCTGGTCTACAGAGTGAGCTTCAAAGCTACACAGAGAAATCCTGTCCCCAAAAAAATCAACGAAACAAAGATCACCTAAAAGGCATGGCTTTGCATGAGACCACCAGAGAGAAGTGCGGTGGGAGTAACATGGATGCCAGCCTCTATCTTCAAGGCATCTTTCTAAAAGACCCTAAAAATAGCGTCCGTATCTGGGTTTCCCTGTTCCCTGTTTCTGATGTTCCCTGACATCATGTTCTGTTTCTGACTTTATTATAATATAAACCTGGAGTTGCTCGATGATAATGAAGTTCTGGGATTTTAACACCCTGGGAAGGGCCTCTGAGCAGGCTTCAAGTCCCTCTACTGTTGTGGGAACTCTTTCAGCCAATAGTCTTTAAGATACTGACCCACCTCGGGCATGTACTATATGAGTGGTCTCATGTACTATATGAGTAGATGAAAAGAGTGTGCAGCCCTCTTTTCTGCCGGATTCGGTTCCAGTTCCCAGCGCATGTAGAGGACTGCAGATCGCTACCCTTACTGTGAGTTTATCCCCAAATAAATAAACCTTTGTTCTACTCCTTTCCGGGCTATCGTGGAACTCTTTGGCACAGCAACACTCTACGGTTTAATGATAAGTCAGTCTCTCCCAGATAGAGTTCCAGAAAAAGCAGGACTGCCGCCTAGAGCTAACCTCTGCTCTGAATCAAGTGGACTGAACTTGGTCATGCCCGCCAGTCTTCTCCACTCCACACCTTTGTTTCCATTCTTATCACAGGTCTCCAGCCCTGGACTGCAGGCTGAGAACTTACAGCCTTTGCTAGCTTTGTCAAAAGGGCAAGATGGCTTACCTTGTTCCCCATGCAGCTGCTCATTTCTGCCCTGACCGCTGTCTGTGCAGAGGCCTCAGACAGTTCCACTTCTGTTAAGGAAGGGATACATATACCTCAGAACCTGCTGTAGTTCAGACCCTCAAAGGTTCATTCATTACAGTCTTGTCTCCAGCTTGGCACTACTGGGTGGCACTAGAAACTTTACAAGACTTCCCCTAGAGCGAGGGGTCACTGGAGGCATCTGGGCATGTAACCAGGGCGATGCACTTAATCTCACTACAGAATTCATTTGACAGGACATGTGCACCTGTGATCTTGGGAATGGGAACAGGGGCACCAAAACTTAGAGGAAATCCCGTGTGTCTCTTTGCAAATAGCTACTTACACATACATATGTACATGCATGCATACATACATACATGCGTATAAAGCAGCAATAATGGAATATGGTCATGGCTACCGTGGACATCATTGAATTTTGGGTTTTATTTGGGTTTGCCTTTTTAGAAGAAATCCAGTGTTCCTCCCTGGCAATTTTCAAAGATGGGGAAAGAGGGGAAGGATGAGAGAAAATACACTTTTCTTTAGACCAAAGAGGAGAGAACAAATTTCTGAAATTTGGTATCTGAACGACTTAAGGAGAGAAGGGCCTAGGAGGTCAAGGGAAACTGAGGTAAAGGGGAAGAGAGGTGAGTTAAGGAAACCCAAAGGCTGTTGGTTGGTATGTGGTCTGACTAGGCCACGATTCTTTCAAAGCAATTAAAGTCAACCTGACTGCATTCCACATTGCTCTATTTCAACTCTCAGGGTTTACCCAGAGGGCTCTTGATGCCTGGAAGTAAGCTTGGAAAAGGCAGGGAACCCTTGGGCTTCCTGACCACTGGGGAGTCTCATTACTGGGATGGTGGATCATGTTCTCCCAAGACCCACCCACAAATTTCTTGGAATCATATAATTATCTTTTAGTTCAGGTAGGTCAAACATTCAAAACTGGTTTTGACTTGAGATGTTCAGGTCTCTTTATATGATCCTGGGGTTCTAGAGCCTGAAGGCGGGCCTCAGTTCCAGGAGGTCAGGCCATGCGGGCGGCGTATATCTTCGTGGTGGGGTTGCTAAATTAGGCAGGTAAACATGTAAGGGATGTGGGCAAGAGATGAGTATTTATCTATCATGTACAAGGCCCTGGGTTCATACCCAATAATGATTTTAAAAGAATGAAAGACAAAACAAAACAAAATTCCAGCACTTCCAGTATCTGTGACATGCTTGAAACACCCTACTAAATTATCAGACATTCGCATTTAACTGAGCATTTATCTGGCGCCCGAACGCCATGGGAGAAGGTACAGTCAATGTTATCTCGCCCCTACAAAAGGACCTACTTATCCAGCTGAACATCCAGGAGCTCATATCTCACCAGGCTTCCCATGAATGAGGCAAACCCAAAGACCCACTTCTCTCTAGCAAGGAAGCTAAGACTTAGAGAAGTCCACAGGGTTTTCTAGGTGGCTCAGCAAACCAGTGAGGGAGCTGGGGTCCAGACCCAAGTGTAAGGTTCCCCTAAGCCACCCTTGCTTCCTACCCACAAGTCAGTGAGCTTCTTTCTTTCTTTAGCTTTTCAGTATGGATGAGTCGGATGACTGGAAGGGTGTAGTCCTTCTGATGGCCCTAGCGGTCATCTGGGTGAAAACTAAGACCAGTGCCCTTCCTCCTCCGCCATGAGAAACAAGAGAGCAGAGTACATGCATGTCTTAGGCATGCTTCTAGAATTTTCTTGATTTTTTCCCCACCTCTCGAGTTCAGTGAAATCTCCCCTCCCCTGCCCATCTTTCTTACATGTATAAGTTTATTTTGTATTTGCGTGTAAGGACAGCTTGGAGGAATCAGTTCTCTCCTTCCACCATATGGATTCCAGTGATTGTACTCTGGTCCTTGGGCTTTGTGGCAAGCTTCTTTAACTGACTAAATTCTTTGGCCAGACCAGTAAAATCTCTTTCAAAATCTCCCATTTCAGTAAGGCAAAGATTCAGCAATAAAAGACTGTGCCTCCTAAATTGGGTTCTGTTGACTCTGAATAAATAAAGTGGCCCTTCATTTTCGAGAGTGCTGGGATTCCTCCGGAAGTTTAAGGACACATTCTGTGAGGTGCAGAATGGTCCTGCGAGGCCAGGAAACGCCTTCGAGTTCCAGAAGCTACTGGCGAGGAGCGACCAGGCAGTGAGGTAGGAAAGGGAGCCGCGCTGTTGCATTGTGTACCTTCTGCCTCAGTCTTGAGCTCTGCATTTCAGGTGATTTTCACTAGGAGGGCATTTTTCAGGAAGGATATTGCAGGGGCTAAGCTGTACATGGAGCCGGTGGGAGGCAAGTGACACACAGGGACCAGGAGGCCAGTCCCTCTTACTCTACCCTAGAGCTTCAAAGATTTTTTTTTCTTTCTCTTTCGGTTTTGTCACAACAGGGCTCCCTTATGTGCCACCTCTGGCTGGCTTTAAACTCATGGGTGGTACTAACACCCCTGCCTCATGAATGCTAGACTTCCAGGTGTGCTCTGGCGTGCCTGGTATATACGGTGTTGGGGACCAAACCCAAGGCTTTGTGTATGTTATGTAAAGACTACCAACTGAGCAACATCCGCAGCCCATAATTTTTTGGGGGCTTTGGAGGAAGAAGAGGACACCTGGATTTTACTTTTTTTCTCCCCCAATGGATTTGCTTTTTACTCTTGGCTTACAGATTCAGGTTTCTGTTCTAGTTTAAGAATGAGAAATGGGCTGGGCAGTGGTGGCGCACGCCTTTAATCCCAGCACTCGGGAGGCAGAGGCAGGCAGATGTCTGTGAGTTCGAGTCCAGCCTGGTCTACAAGAGCTAGTTCCAGGACAGGCTCCAAAGCTACAGAAACCCTGTCTCGAAAAACAAAAAAAAAAAAAAAAAAAAAAAAAGAAAGAGAAATGGAGTGGGGCGGTGGTGGCGGCGCCCGCCTTTGACCCAGCACTTGGGAGGCAGAGGCAGGCAGAGCTCTGTGATTCTGAGGCTAGCCTGGCCTACAGAGCTAGCTCCAGGACAGCCAGGGCTATATAAAAAAAAAACCCTGCTTTGAACAAACAAACAACAAAAAGAATGAGAGACCGAGTATGGAGACAGCCGTTCCTGAGGAGGAAGGGTGACGACCTGGATCAGGGTGACAGTGGAGAATCTGATGAAGAGGCTCACAGAGTACATTCACATCCTCAGTCTACAATGGCCTGACCCTGTGGCCGGGAAACTTCACCTGGTCCCTCATCTGAAGAATAAGGAAACTGGACTGGAAGGCCACCCAGCAGGTTTGCCAGGCAATGGGAACCAACCTGAGCGCTGATGCTACGCTTGGGCCTTAGAAGATGATCAAGGAATCGTCATGTCTCTGCAGCCCAACTCTGTTGCTCTGCCATTCACCCAGAGAAGCAAAAGTAAGTGAAACACTACTTTTGCACACTGCATGCAAGCACACACGCACACACATACGCATGCCTGCACGCACACCTCCTTGTCAGGTTCATCTAGATCCACATATTGTCAGCTCTTGGCCTGCTGGAAGAGTTAGCCCTCAGCCCTCTCTGTCTGGAATATGACACCTCCCTACACACACACACACACACACACACACACACACACACACACACACACACAAACAAACAATTTAAGCTAACAAACTTAGTAAGTCAGCCTGCTTCGTTCCTTTTACCCCATAACAGCCCTGACCCTTCCAGAGACATGGGAGGTGAGCTGTCATGTCGGTGTGTAGCCCAGGCAATGGCGGTGTCCCTGGGAGTAGGACATCCACAACCTCCAAATCAGAAGACACCCACAGCAAATGGAGCTTCCTGGAATGGAGTAACAGGACTGGTTCCTCTGCCTGAACCTGGGCCCAGAGCACTGTGAGATCTGGTTAGGAGAGGTCCCACATCTTGTTCCCAAGGGTGCCTTTATGCAAATGTGAGGGGTAAGAGGCCCCCATAACACATGGTAAAACCAGCTCATGTTCACAAAGAGAGCAAGGGATGATGGGTGGGGAGCTGACCTAAATCGAAGCACAGAAGCAGCTGTGGCCTCAGAAGGTGAAGGACCCCTAGGAGGTCAAGTCAGACCTCCCCTTCCTTGGGCCTTTCATCCAGGATCTGGGTTATGCTGTCTACCAGTGGTTCCTATTCACAGCTGGAGGAAGTACTAAGATGCTCCAGAGTCCCAGAGGGCTGGGGACGCACCTGCTTGGAGCCCATTCTTTCAATAGTCCTGGTCCTGATGGGATAACCGTCTCGGCTTTTTAGTAGAAAAATGACTTTAACTATGAAATTTCAGGCCCTGGAATATGGAAGCAGGGCTGAGGACCAGTTCCAAGGGGCCCTAATGGGCCTACAGTGTTTCACAGAGGGACATTTTAGGGAGTGACATGGTTCCTCTCACACATCAGGAAAATAGTCCTGAATCAGGGCTAAACAAGTTGGGAGGGGGCTCTTCCTTCTAACTCCAGCCTCTTTGGGTGGGGCCGAAGTATAGGGCGGAGCAAGGAGCACCTTAAGGGCCGAAGCCCAGACTCCATTTGTACAGTGACCACACCCAGAACTGCTCCCGCACCCTCCTGAGACCCAAGCCTTCTAAGGTCTATAGTCAAGGCCAGCTGGGACCTCAACCACAGGAGCCATGAAGACTTAAGGCAGGTAGCCTTGCCTCTTCACCTTACAAGTTTCTAGAGGTCCTGGGAAAAGGAGGGAGAAACAGACATCAGAGAAAGGCCAGATAGAGAGTTAGACAGAGCATAGATAGCTTGGGGGGAAGAGAGGGGAAGGCAAGGGTCCCGTGAGGTCAGGTTCGTATCAGGTATCCAAGTAGTGACTGACTGATCAAGCCCAGACACTTGTCTCCATGCAGCGCACCTGTCCCTAGCCTCAACCATGAGGGCCCTCATAAAACTCTCTATTTCCTGGTCCCCTAACCCAGACAACCCCAGCTCCACACCCCGGTAAGCCCACCTAGCTCACCTTTAGGGACTAGAAGTTAGGGGCTCTCCTGGACTCCCCTGCTCCGGGAACACTTTCTGTTGCACAGTTGCTCTCCTGCGAATGTGGTGACTGACGCTTCCGACTTCCGTTCCCCTCACCACTGTGACACATACCCCCCCCCCCGCTCCCCAGGGCTCCCTAACCCTCAGAACAGCTCAGTACCTCACACTTCCTGCCCACAAGACAAGGGCCTCCACTTCCGGCTTCAGCATCTCCCAGCACCCCATAAGCTGTCTATGCCCCTGCTCCTTGGAAGCTGCTACCCTGGAGCACAATCCCAGGAGGAACTAGCCACAGATTGGCCTTCTCCTCACAACGCCAGGGCCTGGAAGAAAGGGGAAGATGAAGCCTGGGCTGTGAACAGGCCCCTCCTCCTTCCTCCCTGTGGTTTTGCCCCAGGTTCTGTGTCTCCTGGAAGGTTACCAATAGAAGACAGAAGGGTCTCAAGTCAAGCATTTTGTTTTTCACATATGACATTTCAATTTTTATATGGTTATGTCCTGTGTCACCACTGAGATATTATGTTATGTTACCAAAGGTCCCCCATCCCCCCACCAAGAAGCTCCTTAACCGCTCCTCACTCTGGCCTCACAAGCATGACGGCTCCAGTCTTTGCACAGAGGCAGCTGTGTATCAGCTTGCACAAATGGGAAGTTGCAAAGCTGGGAGTCAAACTAGGCCTTCGGAGCACAAGAGCTAGTCATTGCCTATTCCCAAGAGGTGAGTCCCAGACACAAGTCCCCAGGACAGGCTCCAGGGTTCACGCGCGTGATACAGAGGCCAGTGGGAACAGTGTAAACAAGCCATATCTTCAGTCACAGCTTCGCCAGACTCTACCCTAGCCTCAACTCCAGCTCGCAACAAACCCACCTACCTTGCCTGGGTCTTCTTTACTGGCCTGCCCACAACAGTGGTGCGGACCAAGGCCTCAGTTATGGGTCTTCTGCGGGTGGCCTACATTGAGAGGACCTGTCTCTGGCTCAGGCCTTCCTCCAGCTGCCCTCCTCTAGTAGAGGGAGGGAATCCAGAGATGTTTCTGCCTGGACCCACATACTCCTCTGGGTGTGGAGAGTCTTCGAATTCTCTGCTCTGGGCCGGCGTGGTTTTCTCCCGCTCCAGGCACATTGCAGCTCGGCACAGCCCAAGACTAAGTTTAGGGAGGGCTAGAGGGCTGATAGCAGAGGGTTGCGTGGAGGACTAGGTCTAGACTCAGCTGGAGTCACCCATCCCCCACCCACTCACCCGGAGCTGGAGACACAGGGTCCGCAGGAGGAAGAGAAAGAGAGGTGGGGCCAGGCAGGGGCCAAGACAGGACTAGGTTCTGCTCCAGGAGCCACACTGAGGGGAAACTGAGGATTCTGCTTCAGACCTGGACCTGCAGGCTGATAATGAGGTAGATGTAAAGTAGGAAGGCAAGCCGCAACTAACATGACAGTTTGCCAGCTTCCCAGAACTTGTATGTATTTGATGCGTTAGATGAAACTCTAATGGTCCTGGCAGGCCTAAACCAACCACTTTCTAAGACTGGTTAAGTGTTGTGCACAGCTTAACCTCACAAACACCTCCAGTTCAGCATAGCCTGGTCCATTCCCTCCTCCAAGCTGCAACGCCTCCTGCATTCGGGATTGATTTTGCAACTCTCCACACAGCCCGGTAAACCTGAAACCTAAATCTATCACCTAGAAGCAAACCTCTCCCCAGGCTCTAACCTTGCCTCTGGTGTGCAGCCCTCTAGCCAGTGCCTTCTGTGTTCCTGTGCCCACACTAGAAGCTGCTGACCAGCCAGTCGTAAAACATGCTGCCTGTTCCCAGGGAGCTTCCAATCTAGAGACGGAAAAGAAGTGAGCGCACTAGGTACCAGCCCCTGCTCACTGAATGTCTAGAGTGTGGGCAGGAAGGGGTGGAGGGAAACCAGGGAGGGTGGCAGGGTGAGCTTACTGCCGTGGAGGTCGGGGAGGCCTAGGCAGAGATATGTTATTTGTAACCACGTGGAAAGGGCCCAACATGGAAGAGCAGTGTAGGCTGCAGGTCCAATTCATTATCTACAATGCGAAGTCTAATGTCTGGGTAACAGTCAGTAGCCCTGGCACTAGAAGAAGTCCTCAGCCAGGAGAGGCCGGGCCTGCTGGAGTTCACTGGGTCCTCAACTGTAGATCAAGGTGCATTTGGAGTTGGTAGTTGAGGGCCAAAGGAGGGTTTCTGCATTTGTTTCTAAAACCATTTGTCCACTGAATGAAGAACTAGCACCAGGGGCTATCTGAGAGCAAACCCCCAGGCAAGCAGCTTCTGGGTTGGGGGTGGTGTCCAGGTAAGGGAGGGTACTGTTTTGGATGAAAGCAATGATGGCAGAGAGAAGAGGGCCTGTGACTGGGGACTTAGAAACTGGGGACCACTGAGAAGTCTGGCTGCTTAAGCAGATGGGAGGGAAGTCAAGGGTCACTTCTACACTTCTGGTTTGAGAGACTGCATAGGGCTTGCTGAAGTGGAAAAGCACCAGGAGATGCAGTTTTGGGGAGGAGATCAAGAGTTCAACTTTTTGCCGGGCGGTCGCATTCCTTTAAATCCAGAACTTGAGAGACAGAGGCAGACGGATCTCTGTGAGTTTGAAGTCAGCCTGGTGAGGTCTACAGAGCAAGCTCCAGGAAAGCCAGGGCTACACAGAGAATCCCTGTCTCAAACAAACAAACAAACAAAAGAGTTCAACTTTTTAAATGCGGATTTAGTTATCTGTGAAATTCAGGTAGGCAACTGAACACCACGCTTGGAGTTTAGGGGCTAGTGTGGCCCCAGAGAGGTATGTGAGCCAGGGGTGGTGGGGCCCATCAGGATGGGAAGGGAGAGGGCTGTAAAGGAGGTTGATGAGGGGCTATCAAGAAGGTGAGAGAAAGACAACAGTGAGAGAGAGGTTGCATCCGAAGGAGGAGGCAATCGGCTGGGCTGAAGGCTACTGGAAAGTCAAGGAGGATTGAAAAGGAAAGAGAGTGAGCCTTCATCGCACATGGCCACCGAGAGTTTCTGGATGAGTGACCCCGGGAGGCGATGGTAGAGACAGAAGGTCATGGTGTGTTAAGAGACGAGGAGGTGAGCAGGGATGTCTTGTTGATTGGGGCCTCTGCCTCCCTAGTGGTCCACAGTACGCTCTGCTTCCTGAAGCTGTTTGACGCTGCTCAGGCTGTCCTGTTCCTTCCTTCCTTCCTTCCTTCTTCCTTCCTGGTTCTGCTCATTTAGGGGTCAACAGCCTCCTGTGACCATGAACTGTATTCACTTGACAGTGGAGTACCTGTCCCTTCCCTTTAACAGATGGCTCTTTTCTGCTCACTTCGAGAAACAAGAGAGAAATCTGCCTCTCCCTCACCTTCCAGATGTGGGGGTGTGTATAAGGACTTCCTTGACTGCTGGAGTCCTCAGCCTGCAGGCGCCTCTCAGAACTTTCATCTCCTGCTACTTACTATAAGAAGCAAATCTCTGGGTGGGTCTCCAGCTACAGGGACATTATGCCCTGCCCACGTCCCAGAGCCCCAAGTAGTGATTGGCAGAGCATCCTCATCCTTCCATTCCACTGAGTCTCTACCCAGTCCACCACGCCCTCCCGAGAACCAAAATGCGTCCTGATGTGATCACATACTCTGCAGCACGCAGCCCACACAGCCCAAGATATGCAGCATGGCCAGAGCCCTCCTGCTCCGGAGAGGTGAGCTACTTCCTGTTTGCCCACAGAGGAAGCCCTCAGCACAGGTGGTGTCAGTGAGAGGCATCTTCTCACGCGGTGAGCACGGGAGTGCACAGACATTGGTAGACATTCACCAGGCTTTCCTAATCCAGGCACTTTCCCTTAGGAGCATATGGATGAAGTCTTGCTGTCCAGTACACGAGGCCGATGAAGAGACTGCGGGTCAGAATAGCTACTGGAGCTCAGACAGTAAACAGCCCTGCAGGGTCCAGTAGATACCCTTCCTCTACCTTGCTACCATTCACGTGCTGCAGACAGAAACACTGAAACACCGAGGTAACAGGCCCTCTCTTTCAGCCAGCGGGGCTCCTATGTTGAACCCTGAAGGTGTTTCTCCCAATTAGAACGTCTCAAAACTCTTGGGTTGGCAGACCTGAAATACTGAACTTCTGGGCAAGTAGCAGGCAGTGTGACAGGTGAGGCTTGCTGCATCTCACAGGTCTTTAAGTCTGCCCCTGGAAAAGCTCTTTCCTTTGGAGAAGCATGTGGTGAGGGAGCTGTGTGATCTATTTCCAGTCAGAGCCCCATCCCCTGCCAGCAATCTGAGCTCTGCAAGCGTGGGTCCTCAGAGAGTACAGAAAGGAGGACCTAGCCTCCCCCACCCCCAGCAAGTTAGGTGTTTATATCACACTGGCCAGGATGGGTTTCCAGGGATCAGAGCAAATTGCTGGAGGTGAGTGGACCAGGTCTTCAATGTCTAACAACGGTAGGGCCAAAGGCCAGGCCTGGATGCTTGTGTCTTAGAACTGGGGAGTGGGACGTCTCTCAGAGTCAAGACAAAGTATGGTGTAAGAATCCATAGGTAATGTTACTGTCAGCCTCCCAACACACCCATGGCTATGGGTGCTACTCTCAGCTTCCTAAAGAAGTCAGGAAGTTATGAAAGTGGGCATGGCAGCACAGGCCTGCACGCAGCTACTAGAGAGTAGCTACCGAGCAGGAAGATGGCAAGTTTAAGACCTGCTTGGCCTACAAAGCAAGTTCAAGGCCAGCTTGAGCAATGTAGTGAGATACTATCTTAAAAAAAAAAAAAAACGGTAAATCGGACTAAGTATACATCTCAGCAGCAGAGAGCTTATCTAGCATGCTTGTTCCAATCCCCTGGAAAAAGGAAAAAGTGGATGCAAGTGTCTATCGTTGTGGTATATTATTTTAACCATGTAAAGATGTGTTACATTGGTTTCACCTTGCCTGCCTAAGGTACTTGATTGGTTTAATAAAAAGCTGAACAGTCAATTGAGAAAGGATAGTCAGGAGAAAGGATAGGCGGGGCTGGCAGGCAGAGAGAATAAATAGGAGAAATCTCGGCCTGAGAGAGAAGAATGAGAGGAGAAGAGAGCAGAGAACGAGGGAGAGACCAGGGGCCAGTCCACCAGTCACAGAGTAAGAAGGAAAGACAGACATAGAATGAAGAAAGGTAAAAAGCCCAGAGGCAAAAAGTAGAAGAGAAATAGGTTAATTTAAGTTGAAAGAGCTAGCCAGCTAAAAAACAAGCCTCAGCTAGGCCTAACATTCATAATTAATAAAAAGTCTCAATGTCATGATTTGGAAGCTGGTTGGTGGCCCAAAAGTAAAAGAAAAAGCCTGCTACAATCTACCTCTACATTGGCTGCTCAAACCTGAGTTGGATCAGGAGACCTGAGGAAGCAATTCTGTTCTACCCTGTCTGGTCAAATTAAAGACCCGCTGTGTGTGTGGAGTAGGGCTCCTGGGCGCAGTACCCAAGCCAGGGTGCCACGGCTTTCCTCTGCCCCCAGGAAAGTTCACTTTTTTTTTCTTCCCAAGGTTCCCCTTCCTGTCTGCGCTCACCTTGCGGCTGGGAGCTTTTAGGGTGAGCACTTCCCACATAGCCACATGTCTGTCCCGCTCACGTGATCAGTGAGTGGTCTCCAGAGTTAATAACCCTCCCACACCAAAAGGCACCTACTAACCATCTGCTGGAGCACACCAGCTCACCATTACGACAGCAAAAATATTCACTTCCTCTACCTTAGCCAGAGGAACCCAGGCGACCGTGACTGATCTCATTTTTAAAAAGCATTTAGGAAGAAAGACGCTCAAAGTATATTATTAAATAGGAAATCTGTTTATGGACTAGGGCGCTAGCTCTATTGGGAAAATACTTGCTTGCCATCCAAGTATGAAGACATGAGTTCAATCCCCAGCAGCCACCTAAAAACCTGCACCATGTGGCTTCTGCTCATGGTCCCAGCACTACGGAGGCAGAGGCAAACATAGGGGATCCTGGGACCTCCCTGGCAACCAGCCTAGCCTAATCAGAGAGCCTCGGGTCCCCGTGATAGACCCAGTCTCCCCACACAGGGTGCATGGTAAAGACATTTAGAGATTCAGCAGATACGAATGGAGCCTTCTTAGACAGAACTCATTCTCCACGACAGAACGCAGCAACCTCGGAGAAGTAAGGCAGCTACAAATGGCTTCTTTGGAAAGTGTCTACTCCTGGAAGGGAACACAGAAAACACACTTCAGCCAATCCCTTTTCCAGGACCATTTTATAGCCCTGAAGACAGCAAGACCTTCCATACCTAAGCAAACGATCTCACAAACTCTCTCGCTCTCTTCAATCTATCTTTCTTCCCGACAGAAACTTATGTATTCTTCATAGAGAAGTCTTTTCCTGTCCCTCTTTTTCTCTGCTAAGTTAGGTGTATAGGCTTTTAGTGTTATCATTTAAAAATCCAGCCACTCTTGTTAATCTGTCTTTTGACCGGTTCATTTTTGGTTCCCAGTCACTAAGGAGGTAGAGGAAATAGTTTTATTATCTCATGCATAGGGTTAGGAGGAAGCTTCGGTTCCCAGATTACCTCTCTGTGGATACACAAAGGCAAGGCTGTGTCTGTCTAAGTGGGTGTAATATACAAACTGAACATTTTTAATAGTTAAGCATTTATGTGACTATGCATTAAGACAATTACAGCTGCTATAAGTGAGCCTGTAGTCTCACAGATGGTATTATCAAGGTAAGATGCTAAAATACCTGCTTCATGCACTCAAAGAAAACTATTAAATAAAAATACTATAGAAGAAAAACTCTCCTGCCAAAGATCATGACAAGAACACAAAACTGAGCCGACGCCACAGCTGGATCTGAGCAGCTCTTGCCCTTTTGGAGACAAGGCAGACTGTCTTCTTCCCAGTGCTCATTCATTCTGACCAGCTATTAATCATTGACTGGAAAACCAGGTGTGTAGAGTTAGCAGCAAAGCATGGAACTATAAAAAAAAAAAAGACGAGGTATGCTTTGATGGGGTGAAGGAGGAAGACAACCCAAGGCGTTTCCTGGGTGACCAGAAAGGTCACATCCTCCCCGGGGAGTGCCATGCTTAACATTGCCCATAGTAGCACAGCCCCGAGATGTCCAGAGCTCTCTGTACAGCGAAGACAGACCCAAGCTGCTCCAACCGTGTCACCCTCAGGGTTGGGACTCCCGGCAGGAGCAGTGCTTGGGCCTCCCAGCCTGGGGGACTGAGCCAGCATACCGGGCTTCTTAAAGCATCCTCTCTCTTTAGTCCAAACATGTTCTGCATCCTCCAAAGCCGCGCAGGAAAGGACAGTTTGTTAGACCTTGTCTCAACTCCCCCCACCTCCCCCATGCACACACTCAGGCTCAAATTCCAGAATGGTAGAGAGTCCTTTAAAAATGCACCACATCTCCTCAGCTGGCCCAGCCTGTCCATCCACTTCGTACACAGCTGCTGTGGGGCTCTTTTTCTGGCCAAGCCTCTCTAGCCCTTCACTCTGCTCTCTAGCCCTTCACTCTGCTCTCTAGCCCTTCACTCTGCTCTCTAGCCCTTCACTCTGCTCTTCCAGGGTGATCCCACGTTCACATGCTTTCCTCCCAGCCTCTTGCTGAGGACTCATCGAGCCATTTCCAGCCCAGAGTCCTACCCACAGATGAACTCCCCACGGGACTTCAGACTTAGCAGCCTGCTTGTGTGCCAAGAGCACCCTCCTCACCCTTGCCCGGGAGCCTGCCTGCCCCTCCCAGGTCCTGTCTAGCAAACAGCCTCAGAGAGGCTGGTTTTCCTTGTGAGTAGCCTTGCCACCAGCCTGGGTCCTTTTCTCTTACGCCTGGAGGGTTCAGTGGCACTGTGGTCTCTCCTGTCTGGTTTGACCTGCAGGGGCTCCTGACCTCAGCCCACCCGAGATTCCCATCAATATGACATCATCCTTCGCTGGGAATCTTCACTGACTGAACGCCCTCCATCCACAACCCCCCCCACCAAACAAAACAAAACACCCTATGGTATGGGCCTTCCACTCTCCTCTTGGTCAGCGCTGTCTCTTTCCCCCATTCTCACACAACCTTCTCCACCCTTCAGGGCTTCCACCACAGGACTCCACTCACTCTTTCTAGACTAATCCACAACTAACTGACTGTTAGAGTAGTCCTCAAACTCCAGCTGTATGGCCAACAGAAAACTCCAACTAAATGTACGTCACTGACAATCCAATTCCAAAAAAAAAAATGTCTTTAGCAAGTAAAAGGACGATGGGGCCAGCAACATGGCTCAACCGGTGAAGGTGCCAACCGCCAAGCCTGAGGACTCTTGGCACACAAATAAGAAATATTTTTAAGAAAAATAATGACCCAACTGAAGAATGGGTAAATAAAATGTGGCACATTTTGTTAAAAAAAAAAGAAAAGAAAAATAATGAACAGCACAATGTAATTTATGATTCATGCATATATAAGTCAATATCATATTTTTCTAAAGTATGTCTAGGTCAAAGGATAAACCTGGCAAAAACACATAGTGTTTTTGCCATAGTTGCTACTCATAGGCTGGGGGAGGGGAGGTAGAAGACAGGAGACACAAGACTCCTTATAATTCAGGTGGGAAAGCTGACCCTGGGGTCACAAGGGTGAGGAAGCCATCCCTGCCCCTCACTGGCTGCTGCACATGGGAGCACAGGCCCTGCACCTCCCCTGCAAAACAGTAGAGCTGACCCTGGTGGTGTGAATGTGGGTGACCTGGATACGACAATCTGAGAGCGGAACTGGCCCTTGCTGCAGGCTTCTTGAGCTGGGACAGTGCTGGAGAGCTCACCCTAGTGCTGGCAATGAGGGAGAGCTGGCAGGCTGACCAACCCAGAACCAGGGCTGTGACTTAGCCCACCCCAGCACCCACCATGTGAAAGGGCAGGACCTGCTGATCCAAAACAGCAGGATCTCCACAACACAGGACAACAACAGGATATCCAAGGCGAGTTCCAGTGAGAGCCCATTATCAATAGGGCAGCAGAAGCCAGAGGCCTAGAACCAGACCAATGACTCACAGCAATGAACACTTACAAGTAAAGATGTATGGACTAAAGGGTATACTGTGTGACTCACGGGGCCATACTACAACTCTACGCTGAGAATTTTTTTTAAACTTTCTTTTCATTGCTGTTTTGGTTTCTGGCTTTTCTTTTAATTGTTTTTTTTTTTGGCGGGGGGAGGGTTGCAAGAGCAGAGGGCAGATGCCAGGAGATGGGGAAATGAGTGGGATTGGGATGCATAATGAGAAATCCACAAAGAGTTTTTAAAAAAGGTACAAAGAAAAGAGTTCTTATAATTCATGACAACAACAATAACAAACCCAAAACAAAACAAAACAAAACAAAAACCCCCAATATCCAATTTAAAGCTCAGGCCAAGCACTACAGTTTCTACCTGGAAGTGTCGAGCAATGAAGGCCCAGTCCTCAGAACATAATATTGTTTAGAAGTGCCTTTGAGATGTAGGAACTAGCGAGAGGTCTTAGGTCATTGGAGGCATCTCAGACAAAAGAGTCAGACCCAGAACTTCCTTTCTCTGCTTCTTAGGCAGGAGGCAAGCTCCTTGGTCCACTTCCTGTCTCTGTCATCACCTGTTGTCTCAACACAGGCCCCAAACAACAGGCCAGCTGCCTGTCACTAAAACCCGCAACACTGTGTGCCCCAAAAAACCTTTCCCCTTCCCAAGCTGACGGTCTCTGGTGTGCTGTCATAGAACTAGGAAGGCAGCCAACACAGCGAGGGTATGAAGCATGCGCAGAGAGACAAACAGCTTAAAGCATGGAGAACCGATAAAATGATTCATCAGAAAGTAATACCTATTAAAACTACAAGGTGATGACATCTTGAAACTAACAAGACCAACAAGTTGATGCTACCCTGGGTTGGTGGAAGCATTGGGAAATCATCACTTTCATAAGTAAAAGGCATGCTCTGTCACTAGAGAGTGGCCTGGCAGCATCAGCAGTCTGGTGTATACATTCTTTTAAGGCACATCTATGAGTTCCTCCTACTGCTGAGACAGGTCTTCTTCTAAGACAGATGAGGTGCAGATAGACCTAACACATTATAGTCTATTCCAATGGACGAGGGGAAGTAACCTGTAAACCCACTGGACTGGCTTGATAAATATGGTATGCCCATCCAACAAAACAGTCAACACTTGTTTAGAGATGGTGAGGTCCATTTATATATCTTGAAGATTAATTGTTGAGAATGGCTGCTAACTTTACAAAAAGGTAAACGCCCGAGTATTACTTCTTACTATCTGTAAAAGGAAAACAAGAAAAGAAAGGAGGTGTGTGTGTGTGTGTATGCGTGCATGTCTGTTTACAAATAGAATACGTGTCCTTTGAGCATGTAGCCATGTTTATGGTTCAGAGAAAATTTAGCCCACAACCTCCATGTTGTACTTAACCATATTGATTTCCTTTGCTAGTAGAGTTTGTCTCCTGAGCATGCCACCCTTGCTAATCAGTTGGACTCAGAGCACAAAGTTGACTCACCCAGAACTTCCTGGATCTCGCTCTTCTCCCTTTCAGACTGATGCAGAGCGCCATGTGACCAGGCACAGGTTTCTTCAATCATTCCTTCCTGTGGATAACAAGAGCGCAGAGTCTCTGCTAAGGTCTAGGAAGATAGCTCAGTTGTAGAGTGCTTGCCTGCCGAGCTCCAGCACCATCTAATACTGGTCATGGTGGCACATGCTTGCAATCCTAGCACTTAGAAAGTGGAAGGAGGAGGCTCAGGAGTTCAAGGCCATCTTGAGGCTAGCCTGGGCTACATGGAACCATGTCTTAAAAAAGAGAGAGATTTTAACATGGGCAAATAAATGTACTCACAGTCCTGGTGGTCTTCTCTCTCTTTTTTAGCTTTTAGAGACAGGGTCTCCTCATGTAGCTCAGGCTTGCCTCTGTCTCCTGGGATTATTCCAATAATAATAATAATAATAATAATAATAATAATAATAATAATAATAATAGTGATGCTGCTGCTGCATGCATCACCATGTTGCCTCCACCCCCGCCCTGTATCTTTTATTGCCACCTCCTGTAGTCGTGTTCCGAGGAGACTTTTTCCTCACTGCACTTCAGGTGGCACCAGCCTTCCCGTCCTCCCTATCACTCAATTATTTTGTGTGAAAATTCAATAAGTCCATTGCCATGTCAGTTACTGTGATCTGAAGGCGCTCCTTACCTTTCATGAGTCGAGAATTTAATTCTCAGTCATACACAAATTTAAGAGGTGGAACCTTCAGTAGTGATTGGGTCACAAGGCTCTTGCTCTCATGAAGAAATGAATAAATTTAGTGAGAACCACAAGAGTAACTTCGTTATAAAGGCCACTCAGACCGGCTTCCTCCATCTGGCTCTGTGATGCCCTCTTCCTGCTAGGGTGCAATAAGAAGGCCCTGTCAGATACCAGCAACACAGTCATGGATTTCTCTGCTTCCAGAACCATGTTCTGAATGAAACATCAATTTTTAACCAAAAATAAATAACCTAACCTCAGCTTTTTTGTTTCAGACGAGAGAAGAGGAAGTGCTGGGAATAGGGCAGGCGTCCAGAGGAAGCCTGGGAATACAGGGACAGCTGAGGGGCTCCAGCATCCACATGATATAGAAACAGAACTTTGGGAGGTGAGGCTGGGCCTCACACTGGGTAGGACTGAACAGAACCTGACTAGCTGGCCCTGTGGCCACGTCTACTTCCTCTTTCCACAGCCTGGGACCAGTGCTTACAGGAATGAACCACAGAAAAGAGTCCTTTAAGAAGGACTCTTTTCTAAGTGCCAACTCCACACTTGTATAAAGGCTGGAGCGACAGGCAGAACTCATTGAAAGAAGCCTAGCAGTGTAGGCCTGAGACTGGGTCTCTGACTTTACTAAGTGTCAGGTGAAAACTCCACCCCCTGATGGCAAAGTCAGACCGGTACTTGTCAAGCAATCTTGGGCAACTTTCTTTCTCTCTCTGGGCCCCAGCTTTCTCATGGGATAGCAACAGTGTATACTCCAAAGCCCGGATGTGAGGGTTAACTATGCTATTACTTGTGGGAATATTTTGTTTGTGATCTAACAAATAAAGCTTGCCTGAAGATCATAGTGCAGAGCTAAGCCACTAGTCGGCCATAGAGGCCAGGCAGTGGTGGCACACACCTTTAATCCCAGCACTTGGGAGGCAGAGGCAGAAGGACCTCTGAGTGGGAGGCCACCCTATGCTACACAAGATGATTTCAGTTTGAAAAAGAAACAGAGCCAGGCGGTGATAGCTTACACCTTTACACCCAGCACGAGGGAGGTAGAGAAAGGGAAGTGATATGATTGGACAGAGAGGAATATAAGGTGGGAGGAGACAGGAGCTGAGCCCATTCAGTCTGAAGATTTGTGGAGACAGGATCCTGCCCACTTTGGTCTGAGGATTCGGTAGAGGTTAAAGGTCTCTCTAGTGACTGGTTCATTTAGTTTTCTGATTTTTCAGTATTTTCTGGGTTTTTATTATTAAGACCAATTAGAAAAAGAGCTACAATTACTACACATAGGAGGCTAAGGGGGCCTGGTTTATAGCACATGCTCAGTAATGCAGTCACTCTGGTTGTCCAGCTAGGTGGGGTTTTTGTTTGTTTGTTTGTTTTTTGTCAAATCCTGCTAATTGGATCATCTAATTCATTTCAGGATAAAAAAAAAGATTATTAGGAATTTCCCAGAAGGCAATAACTTTTCTGCCATTCTCAAATCCCAGGGTTCCCACTTTAAGTCCCTTTGTGTGGGCTGGCAACATGTCGCCGGGTACTGCGCATGAGCAGATCCCTCTCTTGCCAGATGGACTAGCTCTCGGCCCCTGCGGACTGGACTCTCTAACCGTCAGCTTCATTTTGAGAATCATCAATGGAACACACTTCTGAGTACGTCTATGAGGGTGATTCTAGAAAAGTTTAACCGAAGACCCCACCATTCCTGAGTGCTGGCTAGCATTCCTCGCTCCCTGCTTGCTGGCTGCAGAGGACTTTAGCAGCTGCCTCACGCACCCGCTGCCATTCCTGCCTTTCTCACCGTAAGGAACTGGACTGCAAACAGAAGACAAACAACCTTTCCCTTACCTTGTTTTTGTTAGGCATTTTGTGACAGCGGGGGGGGGGGGGCGAAAGTACAATTACTCACCCTGCTTGGTGTAGACTGCCAGGCCTGGCCTGGAGTTAAAGCCGGAGTTTGTAAACTCTCCTAGAGGCAGCTGGAGGGGGCTGCCTGCTTTTCTAAATGGCTCTGGTTCCCAGCTGCCTCTGCTCACCTGTCCGAGCTCCCCTTGGCCTTCTTCCTACTCTTCCCACTTGTTTGGTGAGCTCACACCTTGCTCACATCTCTAAGCCTTTCCACTTACTGGGTGGGAATAGTCACATGGCTATGTCCTATCTTCATTCAAGTCCCTGCCCAAGTTGTACATCTTCCATCTAGCTTGTACTGACCACTCTGCTGAACCTTGGAGTCAGAAGATGACCAAGAGTTCAAGGCTAGCCTGTGGAACATAGCACATAGCAAGACTCTCATAAATAAATAAATAAGTAGCTTATTATCTATTTCTTTCTCTCAGAAAATAACGTCCATAAGGAAAATTCATTAATGAGTTTTTAAACCTGGAAGATATAGACTGTTGGGTAAATATTTGTCAGATGAATGAACAAATAAGACAGCAGGCCATGTCTCCTCGGATGGTGTAGCTCTATCTTATATTCAAACATCCCAACAAGAAATGCTCTTGGGACTTCAGGGAAGACTCCTCCCCACCTCATGCTCCCTGAGGTCTTAGCAGCAGTCTGTAATTCCCCATCACTGTTCCGTGCAGCAGACTTGTGGGCCTTGAAGATGGTACCACTTCCCCACCTTAGGCAGGATGTCTGCTGCCGTCCTTTCTAGCCAAGGGATGGCTTCTCTCTTTTTTTCCGTCACCTTTCCTCACACTGTTTAGTTTATTTTTGTCTCACAGCATTGATCACGCCGAGATAACACAATTCATCGGCTTGCTCCCCCACCCCCCACACTGTATCAAGGAGAGCAATATGTTCATGGTGACCGCTTGGCATCAGTCACTGCTCTGCAAGTATCTGTTGAATAAATGAATGAAGGAATGGCTCTTTCCGTTACCCTCCACAAACAGAAAACACTATGTCTGGAGGAAAATGAACCACAGTATAGTCAGGCTGTCTAAACTTGACCTTAAGGTCTTGCTCACGTAGAGGAACCATAGACATCCAATTAGATGCTAATTACATCCAATCAGCTCCTGACTTTGGGAAGGGGCTGGGCTAATGAGGTTTAAAGGCGTGTGAGACTGGAGCCGTTCAGCACTTGACTCTGATGCTGGCCTCCTGACCTAGACAAATAGGTCATGGACAAAGAGGTCTGATGGACGCATTTACCAGGGCAACAAAAATCCTGTATCCTAGAAAAACTTAGCCTAATTCACATCCCTGGTTCCATCATCATCCTACAGAAAGGACAAATGAGGCTGAACACTAGGACCACAGAGGAAGGTAACTTATCAGCTGAATGGGTGTCTCCCTTCCCAAGAATGTCTGCTGTATTCTGGATAGACACACCAAGAAGAGCTCAGGAGAGGGGCCTGTGCCAACCGTGTGGGAAAGAGCTGTCCTGTTCTCCACGATGCCAGTGCATTGCTGGGGGCAGTCCTTAAGCTCCCACCAAACATGTATTATCAGGGAGGAGCACCCCGATGTCACAGGCACCAGAGAACGTTAGAGAGATTTGAAGCAAAAAGCCCTGCTCCCTGTTTTGCTGGGGACTGGAGCCTAGACCCATCACCTTAGCGAGAGGACCCCATACTAGGATTGATACTCAGTGGGGCGCAGTCAAACCCTCTCTTTAGTTAGGCCTTATTCTTGGTGTCCCTGTCCGCTCTCGAGTCTCCTGCAGCTTCTTCCCAGCTCAGACCCCCTTGTCTTTGACGTCCTGGCCCCAGAGCAGCTCTCCTCAGGCGCTCACCTGCTGGTCTTGACCGGTGCACCGAGAAGACACAGCGGAGACAGGGAAGCCACGGTCAGGAGTGGGGCGACAGATTGAATTCTTGTCACTGCAGTAGAGCCCTTCACACGTGTCTTTACCGGGCTCCTGCCACGGCTCCGGCAGCCCGGGCGCCCCCTTGGCTCCGCGCCCAGGCGCCTGCCGGGGCGGCGAGGGCTGCGGGGCGGCGCGGTGTGGGACCGGGTTTCCGGGAGGGCGGCGATCGGCGGGCCGGGCCGGGGCGGGCCGGGCTGGAGTGAAGCCGTCCGACTGGTCCGACCGCGGCGCAGGGCTGGGCGGCGGGGTTGGGCCGGGCGCAGCGAGCGCGCAGCGAGCCGCGCTCCTCGGCCCCATCTGGTTGATTTTGTCAAGCACATAAACCGGAAACTGGCCAGACCCACGTAACCTGCATGCCTGCCTGCAGCGGGACAATAATTGAGCATCCCCACAAATCCATTATTTCTTAATTATTTAGTAGACAGACACAGGCAAAGAATGCATTGTTGGAGCTCAGAATTTCGCCTGCCTGCAATTGTTGACCCACCGTGAACTTTCATAACTGGTCTGGATTGGTCGCACGCTGGCAAACAGTTGCAACTTGATACGCAAAGATATTTTCCCAAACTTACCCTCAGACATAGACTGGCACTTGGCAAGAAACTGTAATTTTAATAAGCTTCTCTCTGGCGCCGTCCAGCTTGTATTCTCTTTACTATGTAAGGCATGCAGAGGAATTTTGAATGAAGTGATGCCATGTTTTCTGTGTATCCAGTGATATTTTAGCTGCCCTGGAAACGTACAACTCGGAAAAGCCAGTTGCCTAAAACACAGCCGACAAACTGCGCTATAAGCAAGAGCCACAGTTAATATGTGTGGAGTTCCGGGTCATAAATTGCATGTCTTAACACATCTAATCCGCACAACTTTCAAGGTAGGAAGCAGGATAAATATCCACTAAGGACACACACACACACACACACACACACACACACACACACACACACACACACACAGACCTAAAGGTCATGCTTCTGACAGTTGCTTTGCCTTTTTTGAGACGTGCCTGATGCTAAGTTAAAGATTCTGAACGACCCTGAACTGTCTTGTGTATCTCGTATGAGCATGTCAGACACTTAGTGGGCATATGGAATGGGAGGAACCAAGCAGATCAAAAACTTCAGCCTACCTGGCAGATGTGTGCCAGTTGTCACATCAGATGTGACATAGTTGACATGCAGAGTGTGTGTATAGGGTGGTGGTGGAGGAAGGAGCCACCTGAGCGGGAGGCCCCACATATGTCCACAAACTCCTTTCAAATCTCTGCACCTCCTGAGTGAATGCACACGGGCTGGCATGCAAACATCAAAGAAAATGATCATGAACCTTAGGATGTAGTTTAAGTCCTGACAGTTCAGACAGCGAGGCAAAAACCACTTCGAGCTTCCCACTGAAATTTCAGGATAGTCACACCTAGAGGAAAAGACCACACCCCAAGAGTAAGGGATGAACCCTAGAACTGGGGACAGAATGGAGAGAAATCGTCCAAGTAATGTACAAAACCCATCTGCACAAGGCCAGGATGTGCTTCCAATAATTAAATCTCCTTGGCACTGTTCAGAGGATGATGACAGAATTCAGAGCAGCAACAAGTCATTCACAACGTTCTCCGCATCACATCCAAAGAAACAGACACATATGGATTGGAGTCAAGAAGAAATAGCCAACATGCCAGAATCCAGTTCCAGATGACAGCAAGGTCTGAAGTGGGTGGATGCAAGAGCAGCAATGGGGAAATCAGACCTGGGACACCTCTGAGTGTCATTTTACGGGAGATGGACCGAGAGGTAGTGCCTCTCGGGATGGCTTCCTACTCCTGCAACATGCGTCTCTCACAGGCTTTATTGAAAACACACAAATTCATTTCCTCATAGACTTTAATCATTGATTATAAAGCCTTTTCATGATACATACTTTTTCTAAAGTCTTCCTTGATGACATAAGCATATCAAAGTAAAAGAAACAAAACAAGCAAACAGCAAATTTCATGAGAACCAAAACCTAACATTATGATAAAATCAATTCTTTTAACTCAATATCTTTTTCCTTAAAATTGTTGTTGTAGAGCCTTGAGGTTACAGAAATAACAGACAGGATGTCTCTATTTAAGTTTGATCAAGTTGATAGATCAGAAGTTATTTCCTACTGCCTGCTATATCAAACTTCCCTGTATTAGTCTATTGATCAATATCTGATCTTTCTATGGAAATCTAATTCCTCGGCCCCTTGTTTAAATTCTTGACGTCTGAAATACTGCATTCTACTCTTAATTCTTTCTACACTCAGAGAAGTCCTGATCTGCAAGTCTGCTCAGGAAGCCAGGCAGTTCACGGAGTAAACATGTCTCTCTTTGTGTCTCTGTCATAAACTCCTGTTTCAATATGGTCTCCATCTTTATTACGATCCTGCAAAGGCAGAAGAGCATCAAGGTTCCTGGAACTGCTTACTTTGACTTCAGCAGGGCGCCAAGGCTTGTCATTCATTTTATCATCAATATCTTTTCCTGTCCATACTAGTTTCGTGTTTCTGAGACAAAACATGAAAGCCCTAGTGGTTCACTTATAGTTTTAAGTAGTAGGTTCTATAAAAGATTCAATTTCTTGCATAGCTAATTCTCCCAAGGAACCACCGTAAGTCTTATTCTTACTAAGATCAGCTTCTATAAGAATTGTGACATTATCCCAGCCCTAGCCTCCAGTGAGGGGCCCTTAACAGCAAGAAATTCAAACATTAAACATGTCAGAGCCACAGGCAAGAGTTGGGCAGCAGATTCACCAAGGGCAGTGAAGGGTCTGTAGAAGTCGTCCGAGCACCGTGAGCTTAGTCAAGCAGCGCCTTCAAGACGCTTGGCATCGCCACCAATAGTCAGTTGAAACAAAACCACAGACCACCAAGATGTCAAATTTAAGGGTTAAGGAAGTAAAAATCAAAACTATGATTCATACCATAAGATAAGGAATGTCAATAAAACAGCTGCTCAATAAAGTTCCACATGGAATATATGTAAATGTGCTTCTATGAGGATGGTCCTTAATCTAAGTCGTTGTCACCCAGAGGGTGATTGGACAGGCTTCCAATAGCTCTAACTAAGATCAAGACCTCCTCCCACTGGGGTTTCTCTCCTACAACGCGTTCCACTGCGTCCTAGTAACACATGACCTCAGCACACACTCCGAATTAGTCATCTTTCATGCTATGGCGGAGTTCCTGAGACAGACCACTTATAAAGAGAAATTACAAGAGATTGGACTCATGGTTGCTAAGGTCCGTGGCCACTTGGACCTGCCATGTTTGGTCCTGTGACAGGAAGTGCATCCTGATGGGGAAGGACTGGCAGAGAAGGCTGTTCACACTGTGGTGACCAGGAAACACAAGAGAGCATAATTCCTAGTGACCTAACTTCCTTCTCCCTACTGTTCCACCTCCTAAAGGGTTTGCCTCTTCTCAGGGCACTAAAGGCTGGGACCAAGCCTGTAACATATATGCCTTTAGGGACATTTGAGACCTAAGCAAGAGCATACATTGCTGTAGACACTGGGGCTTGGGAGCCTTTTCAGCAATATTGCTTTGCTGTTGCTGTAATGAATGATCATCTATGACATTGTGACAGGTTAACTGGCTAGCTTTTAAAAGGAATATAGACTGAAACCATTTCATAGCTGCTAACCTAACACAGATAAATAGAAAAACCTAACAGGCACCCAGAGGGAAAAGTAATACAGATTGCACACAGGACTGAGGTTACTTCTCATTAGAAGCCATGATGCCAGAGGACAATGAAATGGCATCTTTAAGGTGCTAAAAAACCATCTGGGTCTGGAGACAGTTCAGTGATTAAGAGCATACACGGCTCTTGCAGACGACCCCAGTTTAGTTTTCCGTCAATGCTGGGTGGCTCACAAGTTCCTGTAATTCTGGCTCCATGGGATCTGATACCTATACATTTTGGCCTCCTTGACTGCACATCTGCACACATGAGGCACATACATGCAGACACACATATGCACATAGATAAACAAAAATAAATATTAAGTAATAATATGTCATCTTGTTCTATATCCATTAAATCTTAAATAAGAAGCAAGAAGCTGGGCAGTGGTGGAGTATGTCTTTAATCCTAGAACTTGGGAGGCAGAGGCAGGTGGATTTCTGAGTTCAAGGCCAGTGTGGTCTACAGCATGAGTTCCAAGACAGTCAAAGCTACATAGAGAAACCTTGCCTCAAAAAACCTCCCAAAAACAAGAAAACAAAATCTGAAAAAAGTAAATAAATAATTCAAATAAATTATATTATAATTATTATATTAAACAAAAAGTGCAATATAAATTTTGTTAGTATCAATAATTATAATATTATAATTAATAAATTATTCAAAATGAGGGGGACAGTATGAATGTAAATTAGAAGAACACTAGAAAAATAAATCTATGACTTTTTCTTGTTTCTATTACATTATTTAAAAGTTTATTCACTAAAAATGGTAACATATTATGATGAGGTTTATTAACTTATATAGAAACAGAACGTACAAAATCACCAAACACAGGAGGGGAATAAAAATGGAACAATATTGTCACAGGATTCTTATGTATACAATTTAAATTCAGAACAAAACCAGTAGAATATACAAAAGCAATCACCATGGGGCTGGAGAGATGGCTCAGTGGTTAAGAGCACTGACTGCTCTTCCAGAGGACCCGGGTTCAATTCCCAGCACCCACATGGCAGCTCACAACTGTCTGAAGATCCAGTTCCAGGGGATCTGACACCTTTACACCAATGCACATAAAATAAAGTTAAATAAACCCTAAAAAGCAAAAAGCAATCACCATTAGACAAATAGACAATGAATCAATAATGACATTGAGGACCTCGGTTAAAATACAAAGCTATCAGAAGGGCTAATAAAACAAAACCTACTTACATTGTAGTCACAAGGGACACACTCTCAACAAACATGCACACCTGTTGAAATTAAAAGAATGGGGGAAATATTATGCAATGCTCAATTTTAGATAAAGCAAAATTTAATACAGAGATAATACTGTAAATAAAAGGGTCAATTTTCAAGAGACAAAAGTGTCAAGTTACTGAAAAGACATAAGATTCCCAATATATGTGAACCCACTAAGGGAACTGCCAAATACACCAAGTAAAAATTGACAGAATTGAGAAAAGTGAAAGAAAACCTAGTCATTTCTGTGGAATCCCAAGCCCCTTTCTTATAGCTCGTGAACTAGGTGCACAGCGCGCCAGTGAGGATCTGGAAGATCTAAACTGCACTATCACCAACTCGACCAAACTGACTTTATGAAATTTTACGCCAGCATCATGGCCACATTCTCTGAAGGAGTGCAGGGAACATCCAACAAGATGGTCTTGGATGTTCTTGTTCCTATTACATTATCTAGAGGTTTACTCACTCTCTGTGCTGTGGATTGCTCCATTTACACTCCTCCTTTGTGCTCGGTGATTTTTATACATTCTGCTTCTATATAGCTCAATAGACCTCATCATAATTTCTTATTTTTAAGTGGATAAACTTTTAGATAATGTAGTAGAAACAAGATACAGGACTACCAGAGACTCAAAATCCCCATGAAGAAAATCATAATGGCCGTGTTTTCTAATAAAGACACTAAGTCAACAGCACACAGCAGTGTCTTGTCTAGGGACACAGCACGTTTGGAAAATGAGCAAAACACTTCTAAGCAAAGTATGGGTCAAAGAATAAACCATAGGAAACATAAAGAAATATTTCAAACTGAAATGACAGGGAAACAGATCAAAAAGACAGCATTGTGATGTCCAAATATAGATCCATAAACCTTTTAACCAAAATAACCAGTGAATCTGAAGGGAAGGGAAAGCCTTTTCAATAGGTGGTTCTGGTACAAACAGGACTTATGTCTAATGTCGAAGTTTTATAACTCAATATAAAAAGAACAATCCAGTTTTAAAATAGGTCAAAGCCCAGGGCTTGTGTCAAAGGCCTGCAATCCCAGCTACTTAAAAGGTTGAGTGACTTAGTGCGGCTCTGCTTGGAAATGAACAAGGCTGGGGATGGAGCCTAGTGGTACAGGGTTTGCTTAGCATACAAGAAGCCCCGAGTTTAACCTCCAGCGCTGAAATAAATGGCAGAAAACCTGAATAGATTATCTGTGAATAAGGTGGACAAATGACTAATAAACACACAAAAAGATGCCCAACTTCATCTATCAGGGAAATGCAGAACAAAGCCACAAGGACCTATTCATATACTGGCTATAATTTTAAACTGGCAGATAATAAGCAGGGTCAGGGATGTAGCTCAGTGCTAGAGTACTTTAGAAAAAAATCTCAGAAACGGATAATAGATAATAACTAATGTTAACAGTGTTATAGGGAAGTCAAATGTTCATTCCTATGTAAAACGAAGCAGCCATTTTGGAGGATAGTTTGGTCATGCCTAAGAATACTAAACACAGAATATTCGTATGGTTCAGTGATTCTAACCAGATGTATACTAAGGGCAATGAAGATATTTGCCATCACGGTATCTATGCTTGGCTGTTTGGAGCAATATAACACATAATAACTAAAAGGTAGCCACAAAATATAGCATGTATCTATACAAAATATAGTGTATCTATGGAAACAAAATACTGTATGTCTATGTAAAGAACTACTATTCAGACAAAAATAGAATACTGATTATTACATTCTGTAATAGGAATGAACCTTGAAAACATGCTAAATAATGTACTCAACTATGAAAGACTATGTATTACACAATGAAATTTTTATCAAATTTTTAAAATGCAGAGCTCGAACGTGGATGTGAAAATGTCTGGGCCTGGAAGGGAAGATGGAGACTGCTTCCAAACTGGGCACAAAATTCCTCCCTGAGTGATAATTTCATTTTAATTTTTATGTGTTTTATATTTATGTGTGTTTGGCTGCACATAAATCTGTGTATCACATTCATGCCAGGTGTCCTCAGAGGTCAGAAATGAGCACTGAATTCCCTGGGATTAGAATTACAGACAGGTGTGAGCCAGCATATGAACACTGGGAACTGAATCCAGATCCTCTGGAAGAGCAGTCAGTGCTCTTAACCACTGAGCCAACTCTCCAGCACCTATGGTGAGAAAATTTTTGTAAAATCAGTTATGACAATTACTACTCAGCTCTAGAGGTTACTAAAACTATTGAACTGCACAGCAAATGGAAGAATCAAACATTATGCTGTAATACATCTGTGATTTTAATAAAAGAACAATGCATGACTCCTTCCCTATATGCCTTACAGGAAAACTATTTCTGAAATGACTCACAGGCATAAACATAAAACCCAAAGCTCTACCATTTAGATAAAACAATAGGACAGAATATTCGAAACCTTTTGGAAGGCAATATTTCTTAGAAGAAAAATAATTGTAAGTAGGGCATCATGGTTTTAAACACCACTCATCAAAATGCCCTCTACGGAACATAAGAAAGCAATCCTCAGAATGGGAAATGTATTTATAAAAATATAAAGAAGTCAGCAACAGTGGAGTCTGCTCACATCCCAACACCGGAAATGGAAAAGGAGGGCACAGAAGGAAAGAAATTCAGCCCAGCCCGAGTGGCAAACAGGGGGGCGGTGCTGCCGAAGGAACAGACAGAACGGAAAGGACAGAATATGTATATGTGAGTTAGCGCGTCTAGAGCACACAAGTCTATAGAGCAATAAGGACAAGTCTTCTTGGGGAATGAGGTAATGACTGGGTGGGTAAAGTGTGTTTGTGCTTGCACGAAGACCTGAGTTTAGACCCCAACGCCACATAAAAGCTGAGTGTGATGGTACTTGCCTGTAACCCAGGGCTGGAAGGACGGAGAGAGGCCGAGCCCCAAGACTAGAAAGCCACCCGAGTCTAGCTGACATGTCAAGCCTTCCGTTCAATGAGAAACTCTTTCCCAAAAATTAAAGAAAGGAGCAATGGCTGAAGATGTTCAAAGTCAGTCTCTGGCCTACACACACACACACACACACACATGAGCACAGTCACACACAGACACCATGCATGCACCACACAGAAGACTTGTAATAATAACAAGGATAGTAGCAATAATAATAAAGCACTCAGTTTAAAAACACGAACGACAACAAAACCACAGAAGAACATTCGTGGTAGTATACACATGTGCTCTCAGAGACTGGGAGGCTGCGACCTGAGGATCTCAAGGTGGAGCCCAGTAGTGAGACTCTCTCTCTCTCTCTCTCTCTCTCTCTCTCTCTCAAAAAAGTCTGAATTAAAAAATGATGATGCAAGATTGAAATAGCCACCACAATAAAAGATTAGTGGCTAAGAGGAACACACTGAAATATTTAATATATAAATAAATAATATAGTTCAGATTAACAACGAGACACTACTTCATGTTAAATAGAATTGCTTAGCAAAAAGCTGTTTCTGCATTTTCTAAATCTGGTCTAAAGATTTCTCTATGTGCGGCAAACCACAGCCTAATGCGAATGCAAATGGACTCACTGTAAGGGTATCAACCAATCAAAGGATGAGGGGTCATTCAGCTGTTCAAAAAAGAAAAAGATAAAAGAAAAAACAAATACCAGAGGGAACCACTCTGTGGTCTGTGTGCATCACTTCTGTTTTCTGTATGCCATTTCCTTTTGGCGGGTCATAAATAGAACCCACTGATGTGGATGGGGCTTTCGAATCGTTTTAGGATGCTGGGATTACAGCTGCAAACCACACCCGGCTATAACAGTAATTTCAAATTCTGGAACACACAGTCCTCTGTTTGCAGGGCCAAAGATGCCCTGAGGTCCCTTTGATCCTTTGAGCGGGAGGGATGCCCACTTCCTCTCAGAAGATAACAACAAAAAGAGGAATATTGGAGACTAGGAGTTAGATAACCAGGAGGAATGGTCCCCAGGAGGAACAGACACCCCTAGAATAAGGCAATCTTGGGGACACTGTCCTGGCAGGTGGTGAGGTGTTGGGGTTGCGACTTTATCACTACTTTAAATTGACTTAGCTTGATTGGTGAATAAGAGTACACATAGAATTGGGGGGAAGAAAAGCAGATTTTCCCCGCTGAGTCTGGAAAACCAGATTTAACCAGAACTAATTGGAGGCCTCGACATAGGAGTCTTTTTTGAAAGGCTGCCCTCTGGTGGAAATTTGTTGAACTTCTCTTCTTACCCCCTTGTGCTGGCGGCGGAAAGTCTATGGTTCCTTTATTCAACTTCCTTAAGCTAAGAACCTCAATTCTATTTTACCATCTTTTCACACTTTTCTGAGATAACTGGGTTTGATATGAAACATTTTCATGTTTGCCTCTGTGGTTTAAAAATTGTATACACATTTGGTCTTCCCAAGATTTGCAAAAATCGACACCAATTTAACATTGCTTTACTATAATGCCATCAAAAGCGAAGCTGCACTCCCAAGTCTCACAGCTGGACTGGGGAGTGGGTGGGGATGGGGGTGGGGGTGGGGGTGGGGTGGGAGGGAGCAGATGGTCCACACGAGGTGGAAAAGGAAAATCTTCGCAGGTGCTGACCTTATGGTTTATTCTTCTTACACATTTAAGCACAGCAAAGCATTTGAAAGAGGTTTCCACATGACCATTAGCACTGCAAAGCTTCAGGCATTAGCTACGCTGAAACTCCCTAGCAAGGTAACAAAGCATCTGTGACTTTACTATACGTTCTATTGGCTGATAAACAGAGCTCAGGGCAGGGCCCAGGGGAAGGATCTGTGATAAGCATAAAGATAGATTCTATTGGTGGAGGATGCAAAGTCCGTGGGACCTCTTTCCTAGGAATAAGTTCTATTCGATGAGTGGCCAAACCCAGGATTAGAGCCTAAACCATTCTCAGGAGACTGGGGTGGATTCAGGTTGGCTCCTAATAGAATAGCCAAGGATCACTGGGTTGTCTGACCACTCCAGCACTCTAGGTATCAGGAAACATTCGTGTCTTTCTGTTGAAGAAAACGCCCGAGTGATTGACAATCCCCATTTCTCCAATGTTTACTCTAAACTGTGCTCCCTATGCCAAGCATCATAAGCCAACCTTATGACTGAGAAAGCAGGAAATTCTCAAATTTCACTTTCTTTAAAGCAGTCTTCAAACCACGTAGGCTCCAACTCACAATCCTCCTGCCTCAGTTACTCAAATGATGATATTATAGGGGCATACCCCGTGCTTTTAAAGAACCAGCAATGTCCTCATTCCTACCCCTCAGTGCTGGGGGTGGAAGCCACACCCTCACACAGCCAAGCACTCTGTCTTTGACGATCCGTCTACACAGAGGAAATGTATGGCTGCCTTCATAAGGAGGTCATTTCCTTCAACGAGAGCTCCTGGAGGGTGTCAGCCTTGGCATACTGATGCTTTTGTTCCTAGACTAAGTGAATCAGATCTCTGTGTGGAGCCAGAAGCCAGGCATTGCACCCTTTGATAAGAAACTGTGCTGTTCAACTTCGCAGCACAGAATGAGGGAATAGAGGCGCAGGAGCCAGGGTCGCTGGAGCAAGGCCACCACCCCAAGTGGGGACACTGACTAGACTGTGAAAGTGAGAGAGCATCAAGCTTGCTTTTGGATTTTTGTCTATTTAATGATTCTGGCCTTGAGTGCACTAGCCTACTTCCAGGGGGCTGAGGTCACAGGGGTGCACCCCTCTACCTGACCTGGTTTTAGACTGCTGAATCAGCTTTTCTGTGACGTTATAGCTGGTCAGGCCTAGAGGTGGAAAAAAAGAGACCATTCTCATAGGCACTTGTCTGGGTTCATTCTCTGTTCTTTTCTGCCTCCCCCACCCTCCGACCTTCCTGACTCTCACCCAGCCTCACCATTTTACTGTTTCCTAATTGAAAAGAGACCTCTCTGGAATATGCTACTCAAGCCTGGCCTCGCTGAGCTGTGGCCCATTCCTTGGGTCATATAAATGAACCAAAGATGGATTTTGTGTACTGGCACCTATATGACTGGTTTCTTCAGTGCAAGCCAAGAGCTCTAAACTCGAGTCAATGCCAAATCCAAATGTTTGCACATCCTGTTATTTGAAATATAGCCCAAATAATCAGGTGTTTGTCTACTTAGAGGCCATCTACCATCAAGATATAGCTCCCATGAAACCCAATATCTTTATGTCAAAGATGAAACCCTACGCAAAAAGCTGCTTCCCTTTGGAGTCTGAATCAGGGATTCCTTTCAGTGTCTCTGAGAGACATGCCCTGGGAATGGAAATCCCATCTTCAACTCCCATCTACCCTGGGAATTCTTCTGCTCTCTTCCTTTTCTGTGTGGGACTTCACTTCATCAGGTTTTGACAGATCCTGGTGGTGAGGGACCACCTTCAAACCTGGAAGGGCATAGCACGCCAAAGCTCATGAGTGCTACCCCCACTTGGTGGCCACATTTTTCTTGCTCAGCTCTCTGCTTCTCCCGGGTTTCTGAGCTCCTTCAAAACTTGGCAGTTCACAACCCCAGAGAACCAAGACAACAAAGAGGACCCTAAGAGAGACATTCATGGATCTATATAGGAAGGAGAAAAAAACAAGATGTCTTGAGTAAATTGGGAGAGTGGGGGTCACGGGAGAGGGTAGAAGGGGAAAGGGGAGGAAGGGAGGGGAGCAGAGAAAAATGTATAACTCAATAAAAACAATAAAAGAAAAAGGAAAAAAAACTTGACTGGTCTGAAGCCAGTCCGAGTAGATTTGTTGGCTGACCTAATGCATGATTTGCTATGGACGTGGGAAGTGGCTAAAAACAAGTAGCTACTATTCACAAGATACTGATGTATATATGCTTGAGACAGAAACCCTTGGATGAGCTGGGCTGACATTTTTGCAGATGGTGTTGGCCTAAAGCTTCCCTTTCAGAATTTAAGGAACACCCGAGGTTTAACTAAGGCTGTGAGAGGGGAGGTTTTGGTATGGTCATGAGCTAGAGGGTTGGGGAGAAAGGAGAAGGATGAATTAGTAATCACACTAGCCATGTTGGTAAGTGTGTTAGAGCTTACGCACTGCATGGCAGCAGTTTGAGAAAGCAGTGCTTCCTCCCCTCCCCTCTCCTCCCCTCCCCTCTCCTCCCCTCCCCTCTCCTCTCCTCTCCTCTCCTCTCCT